>QLOD02000029.1:6136874-6151621 GCA_003260245.2 Sideroxylon spinosum | reverse complement strand
TTAATATGGTATTGGAATAAGCATAGAATTGTATTCAAATCTTAGCTATAGACCTTTTTCTGGTTTACTTCTATAAACATCTCGATTTGCATACTGTTTTTAGGACTCAGAAGAGGGTGAGTTGAACAGGATGACTCTTTCTAATTCTGTCATTGAAATAATTATAGAATTTTGAGAAGAGGGGTGAGTTCTTGGATTATTTGCTGTTGGATTGGAGAGTTTATGTTCGAGATTTTATGAACAGGATGGCTCTTTCTAATTCCATCATTGCATCCTTTTCTTTTTTTCGATCTACAAAAAGGATCAGAGAGTTTAAGTTTGATTCTGGAAATTTGTTTCTTTTATGATGTAGCTGTTGCTTTGAAGTCCCTCCAAGATAACTGGAAGAACACACCTCCTAGTTGGGCTGGAACAGATCCATGTGGCGACGGTTGGGAAGGGATTCAATGCACCAATTCACGCGTGACAGCTATGTGAGTCCCCCATTTCATTTTTCCTTTTAGTAGCTATGTGGAAAATTACTCATTCTGCATTTTTAGAATTGAGATATTACTTATCTGTTTCAATTTCCAGAACATTAGCAAGCATGAACTTGATTGGGAAGCTGTCCGGAGACATTCGATCTTTAGACGAGTTAGAGATTCTGTAAGTCCTTAATTTTTTATGCCCCTCTCTTCCCATGAGTAGATCCAGTTTTAAGTAGTGAAGCATTAGTCCTTAGCATTGATCTTTCTAGAGGGCAGAACTTAAATACCCTTGGCCATGAGAGGCATCTTGAGACACATTTCCATGCTTGGAGGATCTGTTCATCCTCCATTAAGGGTACATTTGGTTGGCAATGGGAATAAGGCAAGTATGAGATTTTGTGTTTGGGAATGGAGTGAGGGCGAGAATAATTATATTGAGTATGCATGAAGAATTAACTTGAGGATGAAAGTGTTATATGTTTGGTAGGGTAGAATAAATGGTAAATGGGATAAGAATATGGGTAAACACCAATATTATCCTTATATAGAAAATCAAGCATTCCAACAACGCAATAAAAATGAATAAATTTGTAAATATTTCACCAAGTCTCACCTCACATTGGGAGAATAAATTATTCCCATGATTTCTGAGGAGAATGGTTTTTTCTCCTATGGGAAAACAAAGGGTGGAATGACATTCCACTGTTCAAAAGCGCAACCAAATGGAATGCTCATGCTCATTCCAATTATTTTTTACCCAACCAAACGTTAGTGCTCCTTATAGGCTTCATCTTATCCATAAAAAGGATGTGGGCTACCAATTTTCGCTTTGAGCTATTATCCCAAAATGGAATTCATCCTTTTTTTCACTTATGTTTGTTAATGCCTTGATTATTCTTATCATAATAATGATACTTACCTAGTAGTTAGCTTCAAGGTCCTCAGGGATCAGCATGCTAATTTTGTCTCAAGAATAATAGCATGCCGATTGCGTTTCTTGTTTTGTTGTGATGCTGAATCTCTCTCCCCCTCTCTCTTCCCTGCATGTATGTATAGTGAGAGACAGTAGATTGGTATCACAGGTCATATTTCACCTAAATGCTTAAATGACATGATCAAAAATAAAATAAAATAAAAAACACTATTCGGATTTCCTACTTTATTAGAAATAGCAATTGAAATTGTCTTTTTTATATATAAGAATTGTTAAAATCAGTTTTTGACCATAATTTTTGCATGTAGGGATCTATCATACAATGAGGGTTTGACTGGACCTCTTCCTCCAGCAATTGGAGATTTGAAAAAGCTAACAAACCTGTAAGAAAATTTTGATTGTTGTCAACTCACTATATAATGTATGATTAATTAAATGGATGTGAGTAACCTTGTCACAAACCAATTTCTTCAACTTCGTTCTCAGAATCCTGGTTGGCTGCGGTTTCAGTGGTCCAATACCTGACACAATAGGATCTCTGCAGCGGCTACGATATTTGTAAGGGTTTGTTGGATTTTGCTAATTTTTTTTTCCATTTAAAGTTCAAAATCTAATTTAATTCTTAGACACAAGTCTCGGACAAGTGACAGCATGGTTTATTTTACTATTTTATTTGCTTTGAAGAGGAAGTAACAATTTCATAGTTGAAGGAATCTGGTGTCTTCTAGTCCTGTGTTGAGCAGAGCAGTTAGTTTTCTCTTCTTAAGCACTATGAGCCTCATATTCTCTTCGGGCATGACTTTGTTATGAAGGAGCAATGGATTGACAGGACTAAACTAACTCGTTACAAACTCAAGTTATCATTTATAACTGTTTCACTGTCTAAAATTTTTGACAGATTCAGATAATGAAAAGGACATTTAACTACAAACCTTCACAAAAATTGAAACAATAGTTTGTTCCCTCAATGGTATGGTCTTAAAAATCTCATCTAGAGAATTACGCATCCAGGGAAGGCAGCAAGGGGGTCCAGAGGGGGCAAACCCCCTCCTCCCTCAAGAAAATATTTTCGGAAAAGTTTGACAATATATCAATGATTAGAGAGTTCTTATCCCACTATATAAATTTGGTAATTTTTTAGGTACAAAGGTATACACAAACTAATTAAGAGAAGATATGTTTTAAAAGAGAGTGATTTATAAGACCTAAATTATGAAATGTTTTGAGTATGACTTGCTACTCACTCTGCAGCTCAATGTCTTGATCTGAATTTCAGTTGTTTTCGTTCTGTGTTCTCCAGGTCTCTAAACAGTAATGGCTTCACTGGAAAAATACCACCCACTATTGGTAATCTATCAAAACTTTATTGGCTGGATCTGGCGGACAATAAGCTTTCTGGAACTATCCCTGTCTCTAATGGAGCCACATCTGGTCTGGATATGCTGGTTAACACGAAGCACTTGTATGTCTAATCTCCTTGCGTGCGTGTTTTAAGTTAACCAGTCTAGTTGATGTTGTTTATTCCCATAAGATAATGACCTTAGATTCTTTGTATTATGTATAGTCATTTTGGAAAGAATCAGCTCTATGGTGAAATTCCACGTCAACTTTTCAGTTCGAATATGACTCTCATACACGTGTAAGATTCATTGAACTAGCTATTTACTCTAAGAATATCTAATATGTGTACTCGAATGACAGACAAGGGGTTGTGGTTCTTCTGAGGAGAAATAAGCAATAAGCTTTAGTAGTGTAAAAGATGAAGTGGATATGTTTAAGATGGTGATATGTGAATATATTATATACCTGTGTCATGAGTTTATTTATTAGAGAGAGCATTGACAAGAGTATGTGTGCACTTAAAAAGTTGAATTTTTTCTATGTGGGGTAATTTTTATTTAATTTATTGACAGCCCAGTTGTCATACAAAACACTGTCAATCTGGACATAATTTTAATATCTGAATGTGAATTAATATGACCAGGCTTTTTGAAAGCAACAAGCTCACTGGCAGCATCCCTTCAACGCTAGGGCTCATGCAGACTTTGGAAGTGTTGTGAGTATTTCTAACAGATGCCCTACTAAAACCATACCAGGACACATTCCATCTGAGAAATCCTCAAGCATTTTTTAAGGTGAGCATCTATTCGTGCAACAGGCGCCTTGATAGGAACTCATTGAGTGGAACCATACCAACCAACCTTGCCAACCTTCTCCGTCTCAATGAGCTGTAAGCAGAAAATTATCAGAAAAAGATAATAATAAAAAAAATAACTAACTTTTTCGATTTATAATTCTATACTTCTTTTCCAGAAATTTATGTTATCCTGCATTTGATCTTCAGCTTACTGTGAGAGGCTTTTGATTGTCCACTCTCAGGTTTTTGTCCAACAATCAACTAACTGGGCCCTTGCCCAATCTTACAGGCATGAATTATCTCAGCTCTGTGTAAGTAGCAATTTTTCTAATGTATTTTTCTCATTATTATCCTGTTTTCATAATTTTATGCAATATATGTTGGTTTTTAGTTTGACCAAAATTTTGTTTGCAGGGACCTCAGCAATAATACTTTTGATGTGTCAGATTTTCCTTTGTCCTTTTCAACCTTACAGTCTTTGCAAACATTGTAAACATCTCTCTCTCTCTCTCTCTCTCTCTCTCTCTCTACGCACATGCGTATAAGGACACACAAACACACAATTATAGTCAACAAGGATTCTCTGAATTATTTAAGGTATGCTAAAAGCATATGCATACGGACACACTCCATGAACACAACTAAAACATTGTTCCAAGACCTATTTTTTCCCCACCGTATTCTATGTCAGTACATAAATCTTTTCCACGGAACTTTGAATTTAGATGTGCATGCAGATAAACTAGGTAACTAGAAAACGACGTGCATCATTGGGTATTGTCTAGGATGTATGTTTAGATTAATTTGACCAAGGTTTTGCAAAGAAAACTTACTCTCTGATTTGTGATTTTCCAGGAGAGAGTGAATTGAAATCTGTTCTACAAAAACCCATTAGCATAATTTTTGTTGGGGAAAAGAATCCTCCCAACCAATGTCACGTGTGAGTTAAAGAAAATAAATAATAATAATGTGGGCTAAAACAAGCAAACAAATAAATGAGAAAAATATCCAAGCACACAAGACACCAAAATTTACGTGGAAAAGCCATCTAATGTGGAGGGAAAAAACCACAGGGTCAATCCCAAATCTTCTACTATCACCAAAATAATAATGGGTACACTATCTCCAATAATATTAGGTAATCAAACAACTCTCAAGTATTCATCAAAACTTGAGGAACAATGAAATAGGGAAAAAAATCTGATAATCTATCAATCTTCCAATCAAATAGAGAAACTCCAAATTGGCCGACTCTTCTAGCTCCAAGCAAATCTGGATCAAAACGAAAACCAAACAAATTTTTTCCAACGTGCCGCAAAAGCACTACTGCCGTTCTTCTTGGTTTTTTTATTCTTTTCCCTTCACCATACACGTCTGCCAAGCATAGCAAAACAAACCTTTAAAAAAAACCCTTTGCCCACAAATCTCTTACAAGTCACGTTGGCCAAAGGCCAACTCATTAAAACACATGCTTGGGTTTTAATCTCATGTGGTGTGGACCATAATAAGCCCAACAAATCTCCCCCTCCACACCTATGGGAGAAAGGAACACCAACCACGACCTCTCGCTTAAAGTCCATTCCGGCCATCTCTATACAAGTATCAAATTTTTCTCTTGGAACAACCTTTGTCATCATGTCAGATGGATTTCTGTTAGTATGAATTTTCTTTAACTGCATAAGTAGCTTCCCTACTACTTTGCGTATCCAGTGATAACAAACATCAATGTGCTTAGTACGTGAATGATATATGGAATTCTTGCTCAAGTCCAAGGCACTCTGACTATCACAAAACACCACACACTCTTCTTGCTTTAGTCCTAGTTCCTAGAGAAACCGTTTCATTCATAATATTTCTTTGCTTGCTGCAGCAATAACAACGTATTCTTCCTTGGTTGTAGATAAAGCAACATACTTTTGTAGCCTGGACTGCCATGATATAGTTCCCTCTGCAAAAGTAAATAGAAATTCAGAAGTTGACTTTCTACAATCGAGATCACTTATCATATCAACTTTCTACAATCGAGATCACTTATCATATCAGCATTTGTGAAACCTTTCAAGACTGGTGTAGAGTTCCCAGAACACAAACACAATCTAAAGGTACCATTCAAATATTGAAGAATTTATTTGACCTCTTCCCAATGCTCTCTTCTTGGACAAGAAAGGAACCTACTCACAACTCTAACTGCATGAGCAATATCTGGCCTAGTATAAACCACAGTATACATCAAACTTTCCACTAAGATGAATAGGGAATCACTACAATCCTTTCTTTTTCTTTCTCAGTAGGGGGACAAGAACTTTTCTTAACTTAAAATGATTGATGAAAGGGTACTCACTGGCTTAGCATCCTTCATGTTGAACTTTTCAATCATCCATTCAACATACTGCTCTGTGACAACCCTAGCTTCTTAGCTTTTTTATCACGAATAATTTTCAAACCCAATATTTGTTGTGCTGGCCCTAAGTCCTTCATATCAAAATACTTGAACAACTCTTCTTTCAGCTTACCAATCATCTTAGTATTTTAACCCGCAATCAACATATCATCAACATAAAGTAAAAGGATAATGAAGTTACCATTTGGGAATCTTCTAGCATAACACACTGATCTGTAGCAATCCTCTTATACTCATTTCTCACCATGGATGAGTCAAACTTCTTATACCACTGTCTTAATGCTTGCTTAAGGTTGTAAAGACTCTTCTTTAACTTGCAAGTTCTCTTTCTTTTTCACTTCAAAACATTCCGGTATTGCCATATAAATCTCTTCCTCCAAGTCACCATGGAGAAAGGCAGTTTTCACATCTAATTGCTCAAGCTAAAGATCCATGCTACCTACTAATCCTAAAACCACTCGAATAGAAGTCATCTTCATAATTGGCAATATGATCTCATCAAAGTCAACACCTTTCTTTTGACCAAAGTCTTTGACAACCAGACAAACTTTATATTTCACTAGCTTTGCATTACTATCCTTATTTAGCTTGAACACCCATTTATTCTTCAATGCTATTTGGCCCTTAGGAAGCTCCACTAGTTGATAAGTATCATTCTTTTTTAAGGAACTATCTCATCCTTCGTTGTTTACCCAGCTAGCTTTGTCTTTGTGAATCTGTCTCCTGAAAACACTCAGGCTCCCCCTCATCGTTAACCAATATGTACTTAGAAGACGGGTATCTGACTAATGGTTTGGACTTTTTGGTTGATCTCTTCAACTCAAGTACTACAGTATCTGGTAGAGGGGGCTATTTCCTTTGCTCGACACCCTCTTTATCTATCTCTGTATCCATCTAATCATCAATAACTTCCATATCTGGAATATCAACCTCTAAAACCTTTGTTTGCATCTCTCCCCCATCTGTGGCACTCTGTGATGATAAAAAATCTGGTATAAGGTTTGGAATACTAACATCTGTAGAGTGTGTAGGCTTCTCAAAGTCTACTAGCGTCTTGCTCTCATGAAAAATAACAGTTCTACTTCTAGTAATCTCCTTGTTCTCTAGATTCCATAATCTATACCGAAACTCTGCATCTCCATAACCCACAAAGATACGCTATGGAGCTTTATCATCTAACCTAGACTTGTGCTTCTTGGGCACATGAGCAAATGTCTTGCAGCCAAAAACTCTCAAATGAGAATAAGAGACATCATTACCAGACCAAACCTTCTCTAGAATCTAAAAGGAACTGCTGGAGATATATTAATTAAGTGGCAAAATGTGCGAATAGCTTCATCCCAGAATGATTTAGGCAACTTAGACATTCTGACATACAGCTAACTCCATAATAGTAAGGTTCATCCTCTTAACCATAACATTGTACTGTGGGGTACCAGGAACAATCTGCCAATGCCAAATACCATGACCGTAACAATATGCTTTGAACTTATTAGAAGTGTACTCTTCACCATTATTTGTACGCAGATACTTAATGGTGTTCCAGTCTCTCTTTCAACCATGGCATGGAATGTCTGAAAATGCCGAAAGACCTAGTCTTTGCTTTTCAAAAAATACACCCAACTTTACGTGAAGCATCATCAATAAAAGTAATGAAATATCTATTGCCAGTTAAAGTCTCCACCTCTATGGGACCACAAATATCAGAACTCTATCCAAAATCTCAGATTTTCTTTTAGCAGATGAATAAAAAGCAACTCTATGATGCTTGCCAAATAAACAATAATAACAAAAGTTTAAAGAAGTACTTTTTGATTTGAAAAAGGAATGAGTAGCTTTTTTGCCAAGATCCATGACCCTTTCTCACTCATTTGAGTAAGTCTCTTGTGCCACAAATTTGATGAATACTCATCTTCAACTGCATGGAAACCGTTAAAACACACCTTCACATGAGTCTTGTACGACGTATAGCAAGCCTGTGCTCTTGCAAACAATCAAAGACCCCTTAATAAACTTCCACTTGCCATTACCAAAATAATTCATCTAACCCTGTCGGTCTAGTGCAATCCCAGAAATAAGATTCAAACGTAAATCAAGAACATGCATCATATTTTTCAAAAGTATAGTGCATCCAACATCAATTTGAATACAAACATCACCCATTCCCATAATCTTTGAGTGGCTGGAATTACCAATCTTCATAACCCCAAATCACCAGTTTTATACGAAGTGAAAAGCTCAATCCAGGGAGTAGCATGGTAAGAAGTTGTTATGTCAACGACCCACTCAATATCATGATCTGCAAAACAAAAGCATTTTTTTTCTCCAAAGGATAGTACAATCACATCCTCAACTACTACAGCTATAGTGTTACCATCTTCATTATTCTTTTGATTGCCACCCTGTTTCATCTTTCTTTTCCAAATACCATAGTTTTTCTTCGTATGACCCTCCTTGCCACAATAGAAACACTGAACTATTGGCTTTAACTAACTCCTATTATCTCTGGATTTGCTGCAGTCTTTATTTCACCTGTTATTATTTTTGTTTTTACTTCTTCCTCTGTTTGTATGTTTATTCTTAGTAACAAAAACCTATGACTGATGTGAGCCCATCTCTTTTTTCCTTGCCTCTTCATTAAACAAAGTACCCATAACTATGATCATGGTTGTCTTCCCATTGAGAGCAAAGTTACTCAGCAACACAACCAGTGTCTCCTAGCTATCAGGCAACGAACTCAAAAGCAGTAGGGATTGAGTCTCATCATCTAGTACCATCTCAACAATAGCAAACTAATATTTTCAAACTCACTCATGTGCTCAGCAACTGAATTACCATCTCTGAATTTCAGGTTCGCAAGCCTTCTCATCAAAAGAGCTTTATTACGTGCAGTCTTTCTCTCATACATAGCCTCTAATTTTGTCCATAGAGCATAAGCATTAGTTACTTGGACAACATGGTGAAACGCGTTGTGATCAATCCACTGTCCAATAGTTTTCCTGTTAATTCTAACCCAATCTTTCTCTGGAGTCTTTTCATCATGTTTAACTCTCTTGTTTTCAATAAGCTCCATCAAATCCATGCAATATAACACATCCTCCATCCTTGGCTTCCAAATTGTATAATTTGTCGTAATCAATTAAATCATGGAACTATATGTATCATCCATTTTAATTCACATACAAATACCAAAGCTTTGATACCACTTTGCTAGGGAAAAAAACCCTCCTAACCAATATCACATGTGAGTTAAAGAAAATAAATAATAATAATTCAGGCTAAACGCAACCAAGCAAATAAATAAGAAAAATATCCAAGTACATAAGACACCAAAATTTACATGGAAAAACCCTCCAATGTAGAAGGAAAAAACCACAGGGCCAATCTCAAATCTTCCATTATCACCAAAATAATAATGGATAGATTATCTCCAATAATAGTGGGAAATCAAACAACTGTCAAGTATTCACCAAAAGTTGAGGAACAATGAAATAAGAAAAAAACTAGTTATCTATCAATCTTCCAATCAAGTGTTAAAACCCCAAACTTGCTGAGTCTTTTTAAGTTCCAAACAAATCAAAATCAAAACAAAAACCAAATAAATTTTTTCCAACGTGCCGCAAAAGCACTACCGCTGTTCTTCTCGTTTTTTCTTTTCTTTTCCTTTCACTGTGCACGTTTGCCAAGCGTGGCAAAACAAACCCTTTAAAAACCCTTTGCCCACAAACCTCCTGCAGGTCACGTGGGCCAAAGGTCAATTCATTAAAACACATGCTTCGGTTTTAAACCCATGTGGTGTGGACCACAATAGGCCCACCAATTTTCAAAACCTCCAATCTTACTAAAGGAGCTTTTGGGGAAAGAAAAGGAGATTTGGCCAACAATATTGCAACTGGAGGCAAGAAAGTTCACAAATGTTTATTCATCTAAATGCAAGACTGAAATCACTAAATCTATGAGAAATAGTATGAGCAGCTAATCCAACTTAACATGGAAGCTTTTTAGGGTATATAGAATACCCTTTTACTGTGAGAAATCGGGTTTGGCACAGTGCTCACAGAGTGAACAGAAAATGGAGGCATGCATGGCAGCACGGGATTTGGATTTTTGGACAGACTATTGGTTGCCGTTGGACATGGTTGTAGGGCTGCCCGTGGAGTTCCAAAGTACTGGACACTTGAACTTAATCTCAGCTATTCTTCATCTTGTTTTTAAGATTGGGACTTGGTTAGGTTGGAGCTACGTGGGGACTGTGGGGGCCTTAGCCCCCTACCACTACTAGAATTACTGTAGATTTCTTCAATTTTATACTTAAAAATATTGAAGTATAATTAGTTCCCCCCTCTATTATAATTCATTGCTATACTTTTGTAGGTTTAGGCATTTTGCCCCCAAAACAAGGTCTGGCATTCCTAGCTCATCCCTGGAGCTAGCAACATTATAACATATCCTTAATAACTAATGTGAACAAGAAGACCTCACTCTGTGTGCCTGCAATCAGCTTACTGAATATTCGCTATATATGCTTTGACTACTTGTATTGGCAGAATGATGGAGAATACGAGCCTTCAAGGTGAAATTCCAGCTGCACTCTTCAGCATCCCTTCCTTACAGAGTGTGTAAGTATCATTATAATATCATACGATACAATTGCATATAATACTTCTTATTAATGGTCTAGAATCCAAATTAAAATCCCTGTAGGTCTTAACACAACTAACTCTTGTTACATATCTCATCTCACAGTCATTATAATCATAATCAATTTATTTGGAATGTGGTGTCAGCGTACTGAGAAACAACCAACTTAAAGGCACTTTGGATGTTGGCTCCAGCCACAGCGACCAGCTGCAACTTATAGATTTGCGAGACAATTCGATAGTTGCCTTCACAGACGGAGCAGGGTTCAGTGTTAATGAATTAATGTAAGCAGAAGAGCCATACTATTTAACTTTTTGGCCATTCTATCTCTGAGATGCTGTTAAAGAACTGAAACTTGGATTTATTCCAGAAGTAACATTGCCTGGACATGTCAACTCTTCACTATTCCTCAGTTTATCATTGTACAACTCATTTGTATAGTTCTATTTTGTTTTCTGCAGACTTGCAGGAAATCCAGTTTGTGAGGGAACAGGAGGGACTAAAACGTATTGTATCATTCCACAGCCTGATCCCCCAAATTCAACACAATCAAATAATTGTATGCGCAAGAACTGTGGTCCGTATCAAATTTCCAGCCCCAACTGTAGATGTTCGTATCCATACATGGGTACCCTACAATTCAGGGCTCCTTCCTTTTTGGATCTTGGCGACTCAAGCTTGTATAAAGAGCTCATAAATTCTCTGATGGATTCTCTCCAGACTCAGCAACTCCCTGTGGACTCAGTTTCTCTGAGTAATCCAACTATAACCACCGATAATTACTTTGAGCTACACCTAGAAGTTTTTCCGAAAGGAGAAGATCGTTTCAATCGAACAGGAATTTTTGGGATTGGTTTTGCACTGAGCAACCAAACTTTCAAGCCGCCCAAATATTTAGAACCCTTTGTTTTCCTTAATGGGTCATATAGGCAGTTTGCAGGTATTAACTCTTGACACTAATGTGATATCTTACAGATTGTGTTATGTCTCATTCTAGTATCTCTCTACCTTCCCCTCTCCTATATCCTACAGGAACGAAAAAATCATCAAGCACTGGCATAATTATTGGGGCGGCAGTTGGTGGTTCGGTCCTTCTGCTATTGTCTCTCCTTGTGGGAATTTATGCCTTCCATCAGAAGAGAAAAGCTGAAATAGCCGATAAACAGAATAACCCTTTTGGTAATTTAGGAAATATTGGCAGTTATGTGTTTTCCTATATATCTTTTTATTCATGGTTTATATTTTTAATTTCATACCAATGCAGCTTCTTGGGACCCAAACAAAAGCAGTGGTGATGTCCCTCAGTTAAAAGGCACGAAGTGTTTCTCATTTGAGGAGCTTAGGAAATACACACACAATTTTTCAGAAACCAATGATATTGGATCTGGTGGATACGGGAAGGTTAACATTTTATACTCTTTTTACCAATTTCTGAAACTTTCTCGTATTAGTAATATATACGCTTCATAAATTACCAATCGCTGTTGTTATAGGCCAAGTTTTGGCCCTTCACCCTACCCACTTTCGTTCCCAATGGAGATATGCCTTCACCACCAGGAAAGAATTCTCTACTAGCTTTGCAGGGGTAGAATCAAATGCGGTTTTTTTCTTTAATGAAAGTTAGATCCGTGATTTTTAAAAATTTACGAACTATCCAATTGTTTCATTGATGAATCAAGTGGTTTCTGTAATATCATCTATTTGGAAAGTAATTGAAAATTCTGATCAAACAAATATATGTTTTCTTCTTGCCACCATATTGCTTTAATTTTCTTTTCTGAGAATCACCCCTCCGTATTTTAATTATTTCCGTGACAGATTTCTCTTATGCCTGAAGATATTTTTGTGAAGTAGTCCCCAATGCTGTATCCTTCCATATTCTCATTTTTTTTTTTTTTTTCCATTTTACTTACAGGTATACAGAGGAGCTCTTCCCACCGGGCAATTGGTTGCTGTCAAGAGGGCTCAACAAGGATCTCTCCAGGGTGGTCACGAATTCAAAACTGAGATTGAGCTCCTATCCAGGGTACATCATAAAAATGTTGTCAGCCTGGTGGGTTTCTGTTTTGATCAACACGAACAAATGCTGGTGTATGAGTATGTTCCAAATGGTGCGCTAAAGGAGAGTATTTCAGGTACTAATTCGCACATTTCCTAATCTTCTTCCCCAATATGGACACTGTTGCTAGGGGTGCTTCAGTTTCTTGCTTTATGATTAATGCATATGAATGGCATTCTTTAGCCCTGTAAATATTCATTTTCTTCATCCCTTTTGTATGAGCCAATGCCATTGAAGAAGTAATACTCTACTTAACAAAGTCTTAGTCCCGAAATAGTTGAGGTCGGCTACATGTAAATCATTTTTTTTCATTCATTTCTATGATTCTATAAAGGGTTATATTTTCTGAGACGGTTTTTTGAAATTAGGTCTTTTGTTACAATGTTAATCCTTATTATCTTAGTTCTAGTTGAATCGAATCACTTTGAGTAGAATACATGCTTTTGCCATATTAGAAAATGGAAATAAAAATACTTTTGTACCCTCATATTTCTTAAACCCTCGGTCTAACTTGAATGTTTCCCGTGTCTTCTCTAGTGAAACAAGAGGGGAATGGATGTAGTAAAAGAAGGGATTCCTTGCATAAACTGCATTTCAAGACCCATAATCGTGAGGAATGAACTAAAATACATGCATTTTACTTTGTGCAGGGAAGTCAGGAATCAGGTTGGATTGGATGAGAAGGCTTCGGATAGCCCTTGGAGCAGCCAGAGGCTTGCAATATCTGCATGAGCTTGCCAACCCTCCAATCATACATAGAGACATCAAATCAAACAATATCTTACTGGATGAACGCTTGACTGCAAAAGTTGCTGATTTTGGTCTCTCCAAACTCGTCGGTGACATAGAAAAGGGGCATGTTACCACTCAAGTCAAGGGGACAATGGTGGATAAAATTTTCCTCCAAACCCTGCTTTCACAGATTAGCCATTTAATGCTATAAATTTGGTGTTGGATGTACAAAGCTATAGATAGCTCATGTGAACCATATTAAACATCCAAACTTTTGAAGTAGTTCTCAATCATGGAACAACTTATGCAATGTTAAAAATGAAGCTCGTCATTGTATATTTGCTAGAAAATTTGGACTAATTGGTGGAATTTTGTGTTGATGCAGGGCTATTTGGATCCGGAATATTACATGACCCAACAGTTGACAGAAAAGAGTGACGTTTATAGCTTTGGAATAGTAATGCTAGAGTTAGTAACTGGAAGACAACCAATCGAAAAAGGTAAATACATCGTAAGAGAGTTGAAAGAGAAAATGGACAAGAAAAAAGTTCTATATAATCTTCATGAAATCCTTGACCCAGTCATTTTGGGCACCTCGTTGAAAGGTCTAGAGAAATTTGTGGATCTGGCAATGAGGTGTGTTGAAGATAATGGAGCTTTGAGGCCTACAATGGGTGAGGTGGTAAAAGAGATTGAGAATATTATGCAGATTGCTGGGCTGAACCCCAATGCTGACTCAGCATCCACCTCAGCAAGCTATGAAGATACCAGCAAAGGGTTCAGCCATCCTTACAGTGATGAAAGTCTCTTTCTTTATAGTGGAGCCTTTCGACCTTCAAGGTTAGAGACCCATTGAGATTGGCAGAATCTTGTAATTGGGGTTGTGGATTGTTTGTTAATACCCTTTTTTTTTTTTTTTGAAGCTAATTGTTTGTTAATACTCAAGTGGTGGCATTTGATTGAAATTTTTTGAAATTCTCGGTCACTTAGGTCTTTTTGTCAATTATAGGTTTAATTGTTGCACAATTCAAGCGATGAGAGTATTTTTCTCGAACTTATTTATAAACAAATAAAAAAAAAACGCCTTTAGTTTGCAATGTGTGCTTCTTGTACAATTTTATCCATTTTTTAATAAATTTGAAAAACAGATCATTGGTTTAATAATTAAGAAAAATACTATTATATCATAAAACTTTAGATAAATTACACTAACCTTTCCAAGAAGTTTGTTCAAAAATAGTATTTGAAAAATTATTAAATTAACCTAGCGACGTAAGTATTCAAAATTGTACAAAATATCGTTAATATCAAATAAATTTTATATGAAGTAACTAAAACATCCTCATATAAAGTATTATGATTGATAATTTGATTCC
>QLOD02000029.1:6068533-6079542 GCA_003260245.2 Sideroxylon spinosum | reverse complement strand
GGTCTGTTCCTACAATCATTGAGAACTAGAGTTACTACGATTTTCCAAGACTTGTTTTCCTAGTTATCAGAGTCACACCGCTTACGGGTATGGACTTTTATTTTAATTCCAATAACTACAAAATAATTATTTATCACAATTTCATAAATTCCAAAACTGAACATAAATTTTGTATTAAAAAAATATAGATTTTCACAAATTTTAATTCATAAAATTCAACATTGAAAACATTTACACATGGATCAATTTATAATTTTTAATACTAGTAAGGCAACCACTCACTTAAATTCTAAAGATATACACATAAAATAATCAAGATAATCTGTCATAATCCTAAATATACGAATATAAATATTTATTATTTAGAAAACTTATTATAAAATTGAAATAAAATTATTGATTTCGATCTCCCTCCATCAAAATAAGTAATAAATCTCTCATTGAATAATTTTAATAAACATCCATCAAATTTTCTGCAGCAATCATTTTTTTTAACTCAACACTCATCATACATGTATATATACACACACGTACACGATTAATTTCATGAGCAAACTAACTTCACGTCACTCTAAATCAATTGATTATTTTTTTTTCCTCTACGAATAACTTCTATTAATATAATCCACGTATATATATACACATACGCGTGTGTACGTCTTTAGTGATGTATTGGAGCAACCACCTCTTTTTTTTTTTTTTAGAAAACCTAGACCTAACATATATACACACATATATGTGGATAAACACTAATCTCTAATATTTTTTTTATCAATAATCTAGATAAAAATTAATGAATTATAACACTTGGGATTCTTCTTCATTCTTCATTACCACGTGCAGTCTTCATCTTTCTTTACTCATTTCTCTCTTTTAATGTAGAATAAAATAAAACCCTAACTAATAAACCCTCTCTCTCTATATATATATATAACTTTTTTAATCAAATAGCATCACGTCCATTTAAATTATGATAGATCTCTAATCGTAAATTCATGATAAAAATAATTCCTTCAAGTATCCAATGGTCCACATTTATCCAAATATAAAAAAACTAATAATTTAAATATTATTTAAATAAACTAATCACGTATTAAAAATATAATTCATAAATAATTAAAAAAAACTAGAGTTATCATAAGGGGATCTTGGGAAGTCTTTTTGTTGCACCTAACCAATTTTAAAGCATCCAATATTGTATCACCATGATGTGGGGGTACGTGAAGATCAATGGATGAGCTACCATTGATGTGTGGTAAATCACTCATTTCCCACATAACTTGGGTGGAGTTAAGTAAAGTTCTATATATATAATATTCAACATATCCATAGCATAACACATTTTAAAACAATACGGGCTCTATATTTTAATAAAACTTTAGGGTTAAGCATACTAAACTAATAATAGTACTGAGATGCTCGTATATCATATTCTTTAAAATATATGATTGGAATTGATCTCATTATGTTGTTGAGGCTATAAATGTTCATTTGTGACCTATCTCTGGATGGTCAATGGTAAGACCTTTTGAGTTTCCTTGGAAGGTTGGATTTAAAGATATTAGATTAGTTTGTTACAAGCTAACTTTTTAGCTGTTATACAAAGAATCATCGTTTATACGGTTGGATATAAAGATACGAGATTGAGTTTGTTCTAAGTTGATTTTTTGATTGTTATAAAACCACTTGTTTTAATAGCGTACTTTTGATTTATTAAGTCGTTCCAATTTTTTTTTAATCTTTAAATTAGTTGACAATTATTTAATTTTTAAAACATCTTTTCAAATAGAGGGGGGACAAAACGTGAGCATCTAATTTATAAACCAATTAGTATTTTGAAATGTTGAACATCTTTTCATTAAATTAGTTAGACTTATTAGATACACATGTGATGTTACAATTATTTTTTTTATTACGTGAGATGCGTGACATGACGTTAGATTTCCCAATGCACTAATGTCATAAAAATTTGTCATAAAACTTAAAACTAGGTAAGTAATACAATTTCGAAAATTAAAACGGGAATTTTATGTAATTTTTTTAAATAAAATATCAGTGATAGCCCACTATAGAATAGAAGGAAAAACACCGAGGCACTGTCGGACATTGAAAAAGCAAGAATCTTTGTGAGCGTGTGTGAGATGAGAGAGCCGTGAAGAAAAAAGTTTGTCTGGCGGAAATGGAGGGAGTTTCGATTTTTGTTGGTGTACTTCTCGATGATCGCTACTTGTTGTAGCTCTAGTCCTTCTGCTTCTTCTTTAGGCTTTTCCAATTTCAACCCAATTCATCATGTAACTCTCTTTCTCTCTCCTTCACGCACACACATATCTATATGTACTTTGTCTGCTTGAACCTGTGAAAAGCATTGTCAGATCTGCAAATCTTATATCGACTTCAATACGCTTCAATACCCACCCCAAATATCTTCATTCCGTCAAACGGGTTTGTATATATATATATATATCTGTTTATATGTATACACACCAAGTATACACTATGGGTGTAGTTGAATGAAATTGTTGGAGCTGTGAACGAAGTTTATGGTCCCAGAGGAAGAAGAAGAAGAAGACAAACTGCGGATGATGTCAGAAATGCGCGGCGTAGGGGTTAGTGGTGGTGGTGGTGCATTTGATCGGAGCAATTTGCATTTGAAGAAGGAACTCACCCAAATCAGAAAGGCCGCTCGAGCGCTGAGAGATCCCGGAACCACCTCCTCCTGGCGGTCCCCTCTCAGTTCAGCTAGATCCGCGGCGGCGGCGAATGTCGACGCAATCCGTCGTGGCGGCGGAGACACTGGCAACTATGAGGTCTCGGAACTCTACTCTCGGGAGGTTCCATTGGGCAGTAAATCGAGAGAGAAGAAGGTGTATTTGTACAATTGGAGGAGGCAGAGGTCGTCGAGCGAGAAGAGCGCCGCAACGGCAAAATCGCAGGAGATGAAGAAGGGACGCGAAAAGCGAGAGGAAGAGAATGATCGGTCTTCTTCTTCTTCTTCCGTTCCCGAGGGGAGCGCCGAAGGCAGCTTGAGCGATGCGCGAAATGAGGGAGACTCGAAGAGCGACACTTACATTGCTGATGATCGGTACGCTTCGATGATCTTCAACTGCCAAAACACAAACCTCACGCCTTCCATTAGAGGAACTACTACGATTAAAAACAAATCTAAGAGGAGTACATATTTGGGTAATTTATCAAGACAACGAATGGTTCAAAGTAGGACTTTGAATTTAGAGGGTTTGGGCTTGGTGGATCATTCTGATGATACACAGGACTACTATTGTAACTCTGAGGATTTGAGTCGAATTTCAGAAGCCTCGGCTTTGCTTTCGCGGCTTAGGCGCAAGAATTGGTCTCATTCTTCGTCGAAATTTTTGAGAAGTCGTCGAAGAGATGATTCCTCTTGTTCTTATAGCACTCCTACATTGTCAACCAGTTCTTACAATGTATATGTTAAGAGAAAACCGAGCATAGTTGGGTCTTGGGATGCTACTACTGTGTCCTTCGACGATGAGGATGATGGGGCGGATGATCAGTTAGGTTTACCAGGCGGCCATGGATGTGGGATTCCTTGTTACTGGTCAAGGAGGACAACCCCGAGGAGCAGAGGGGGGTGTGGAAGTTGTTGTTCCCCATCACTTTCTGATATCTTGAGGAGGAAAGGAAGTAGCATTTTGTGTGGACGTCAAACTGTGCATGGTAGACGTCTTAGGGAATCGTCCTCTGGTTCCAAAAAGCGGAGACTTATTTCTAGGTCTGCTCAAGGTACCATCCCATTACTAACAAATAGTGGTGATGGCCAAGTAGATTCATCTATAGGAACTGGGCACAGTGATGATGAGCTCTCAACGAACTTTGGGGAGCTAGATTTGGAGGCCTTGAATCGTTTGGATGGAAGGAGGTGGTCGACGAGTTGCAGGAGTCGAGAAGAGTTGCCGCTAGTAGATTTCAATGGGGAAGGGGAAGAGGGAAGTACACCGGAAAATATCAGGAGCTTGAGCCAGAAATACAGACCAATGTTCTTTGAAGAACTGATTGGGCAGAACATTGTGGTTCAATCCCTTATGAATGCAATTTCAAGGGGAAGGATTGCCCCTGTTTATCTCTTTCAAGGTCCTCGTGGGACTGGGAAGAAATCTACAGCAAGGATTTTCGCTGCCGCCCTGAATTGTCTCACCAGTGAGGACGATAAACCATGTGGAGTCTGTAGGGAATGCACTGATTTTATCTCTGGTAAGCGCAGGGATCTAATGGAATTTGATAGCGCCAGCAAGGAGGGAATTGATAGAGTTAGGTTTATCTTGAAGAACTTTCCAGTGGGCCCTTCATCAACATTTCCGCGATACCAGGTTTTCATCATTGACGAGTGTCACTTGTTACCTTCTAAGATCTGGCTGACATTTCTGAAGTTCCTTGAGGAACCACCAGCACATGTCATATTCATATTCATAACCACTGATCTTGACAATGTGCCCCGTACCGTATTATCCCGGTGCCAGAAGCATATCTTTAACAAAATCAAAGATAGCGACATTGTGGCAAGGTTGAAGAAAATTTCTGCCAATGAGAATTTAAATGTTGAATCAGTAGCACTGGACGTGATTGCCTTGAATGCAGATGGTTCACTTCGAGATGCAGAAAGTATGTTGGATCAATTGAGTTTGCTTGGAAAAACAATTACTACATCTCTCGTGAATGAACTTGTAAGTTTGCTCTAGAGTTGCTGTATTTGCATGGTTTATTTGAGTACCTTGCTCCTTGTATGTTTGAAGTTGAAATAGTTTTCAATGTGATATCATCCTAGTGGCTGAGGAACAATTTGCTGTTTAATGTTTAGCTTGAAGCCATCATAATTCAGAAGAACACACAAGCTGGGCAATAAGATACTTACTGGGATAATTATCTACATATATATAGGCACATATTTGCATTGCTTTGGATTTGGGGAAGAAGAGATCATGATTGTTAATACACTATAGAGACCATGATGCTAAGTAGATAGTTTAATTATTAGTTGAGTGGTTTGAAATTTTCAGTTCACCTTGTAAACTGTAGGTTGGGGTGGTTTCTGATGAGAAACTACTTGAACTTTTGGAGTCAGCAATGTCGTCAAACAGTGCAGAAACAGTAAAAAGAGCCAGAGAGTTGATGGACTCGGGGGTTGATCCAATTGCTGTGATATCTCAGCTGGCCACCCTCATTATGGATATCATTGCTGGAACATATAACATTGTAGATTCCAGGTGCAACGGTTCATTCTTTGGTGGGCGAACCTGTAAGTAGTGTCGAAATTCACTTTTGTACTGTTTTTCATTCAATATTTTATGTTTATTGAGATGGAAGTTAGTAAATTATACATTTCAGGGTGTAGTTGGATGTCAATAATGAATTATTCCATGCGTTCAATCTATCTTTTTATTTCAATCTTGGTGGTTTGCACTTGAAATGACCTATATGATGAATAATGGCATCAAGTCATGCCACCTTTGGAAGCTTTCAATTGACTTTACCAAAACACCAAGGGAAGGTGGTGAATTAACTTTAATGCTAGCAAGATCAAACCAATTTATTGAAGCCTGTAGTAGAATACAATCGGGAATTTAACATCCATGAGATATCCAAATCCCCATCAATAATTTGATATCGCATTCATTATGGGAGGATTTTCTTCAAAAGAGCGTAAAATAATATCCCTTGATATTTTTGTATCAAACATTGTCGGTCCATCTTTTGCCAACATTTACCACAGTATTAGAGGATGGTTGTGTTTTACCCCCTATACTTAAGGTGAAAATCACTTATACCCTTGAACTTTAAAAACCTACCCTTGTACCTCTTGTACTTTGGATTAAAGTGAAAATATTAAAAAATCAATCAAAGATAATGGTTTTAGTTCGTAGTAATTTTAAAAGTTGCATTTATATACCCTATGGTTCGTATTATCTGCACTGTCATCCCCTAGTTTTATTTGATTTTTTATGGGTATTTTTGTCTTTTTACTTGAAAAATTTATGGTGAAAATTATTTACACCCCCTGAACTTTAAAAATTTAGTTTTGTACCATTTGTACTTTGGACTAAAGTAAACACGTTAAAAAATCAATGAATAATAATGGTTTTATTTCTTAATAATTTTAGAAATTGCATTTATATCCGTTATAGTTTATATTACCTACACTTTCATTCACTGATTCTATTTGATTTTTAATGGGTATTTTTGTCTTTTCACATGAAAAAACGCCGTTATAATTTCACTTTAGTCTAAAGTATAGGGGATGCAATTGTAGATTTTTGAAGTTTAGGAGCTATTAGTGATTTTGAATTTAAGTACAGGTGGTAAAAAAACCAGTTATCCCCAATATTAACTTTTATTTTTTTATTTCCTTAATCCCTAAAAAGGGGGAGAGGGGTTGTTTAATTTGGAGTGAATATAAGATAATAGCCAC
The DNA here is from genome assembly GCA_003260245.2 of Sideroxylon spinosum. Lineage (NCBI taxonomy): Eukaryota > Viridiplantae > Streptophyta > Magnoliopsida > Ericales > Sapotaceae > Sideroxylon > Sideroxylon spinosum. The sequence continues at coordinate 6,073,100 of QLOD02000029.1, read as the reverse complement.
TTATCAAAAAATATATATCTATAATAGCTAGAAGACCTAGCCTTTAGGTGTCAAAAAGTTCTCAGTTGTTTTAATTCTTAGACACAAAATTCATTCTTGGAATTGAGACAAATTCTTGATGTTGTTATAGTGGCCTCCAAGAGAAATTCTTGATGTTGTTATAGTGGCCAATAAGGACGCTAAACTCAAAAGTGGTATTTCGGGTTTGATATGCAAATTGGACATTGAGAAGACCTATGATCGTGTTAATTGGGACTTCTTGATGTATTTTTTCGAGAGGACAAGTTTAGGGTTACAATAAAGGAAATGGATTTATTGACGTATATCAACTGTTAAATTTTTTAGTTCTTGACCGTGGTAACCCTGTTGCTTTTCTTAATGCCACTAGGGGACTTAGTTGAAGTTAAGGGTGCATGATTGAACTGATGAAATCAGTAAACTGAACTAAATTGGCTCTTCAATTCAGTTTGGTTAGGTTTTTTTTGAAACAATCAACAGTTTGGAGAATTGAAAAACTGAACAATTCAGTTTGCTTTGCGGTTTGAGGGGGCAGTTAATCGAAGCAAATCGTTACTATTTAATGTAATAAATATTATTTATACGATGTTAATTGTGTTTATAAAAAAAAAAAAGGAATAAAATTGTGGTCTTAATTAGAAACCTAGTTGTTTGTCTATCTTTATTGAAAAGCAAATGGCCATAAATATGTGTATATCACTCTATATATAGACATTGCTTGGTGGAGTTGTTAATGCTTAGGGCTACCAACCATGAGAAAATAGGTTTGACTGCGAGAGAAGTAATATCCCGAATCCCCAAATATGTGAATTTTTGTTGATAAATTATTTTATGTGAAACCATCAAACCACAAAAGCTGAAACTAATGGTTTGGTTTAGTTACGTTTCCTTAGGTGAACGGTTTGGGTTACGGTTTCAAAATATTTAAAACTGATGACTTGTGGTTTGTTTTAGGCCTTGGTATCAAACCGAACCATATGCACCCCTAGTTAGAGCGATCTTTTTTTAGATGTTAAAAAGGATATGTATTAAATAGGGATCAAATGGAAGCCACTCATCTGCTATACCTGAAAAGGCAAGATTACATCTTACCGGAACTTTTTGGAATTCTCTGGTCTTTTGTTTTAGATTTTCATTTTTCATTTTCTAAACCATATAAAACTAAAGATGATAAATATTGATATTTTCATTTTCTACCCAACTACAAGAAAGAAAAATTTTCCTTCGGTTTGTTGTTTCAAGAAATTTTTTCCTTTAGTTTGCTGTTTCCTTTTATTAAATATGAAAACATGTTAAATTTAGCCGTCTTAATCAACTTCGATGTCAAAATACATAAAACATGTTATTTACAATTTTTATTTTATACTCAAAGCATATTTTATTTGAGCGGTATATTAAACCTTTTTTGTCCTAAACAGATTTGATTGGCGTCGTCAAATCCATATAGCCGATCCCACCTAGAAAAAGGCTTGGTTTGGTTTGGTATATTAAATCTTTTTGTATAGGTATGTACATTTTTTATGAATATATATATTTAATGATGAAGAATCCAAAATGGTATGCTGAAACGCAATGGTATCAAATATGTACCTTATCAACAATGAAGCCAGTACAGCGTCTGGTGTGTGATTTACAACTGCGATCTAAACAGATGTAGTATTTGTTTTTATCCTGTTCTGGTATGTCATGTATTTTTCCTAAGAGGTGAAACATGTCTTTGATAAAAGAAGGAAAGCTGGAGAATGACACTTTTTTGCTTAGGGTTGGCTCATTTGGGCATAGAGTAATGGAAAATCATTTCAAGGCGTAGAACTTCCTTTGTCTATGATGAAAAGTATTCCTCTTTGTATTTTGTATAGATGGATTGCCCCAGAGGACAGAGCAATTGGAAGCTTAAGTTGTCGATTATCAATTTGTTTTTCTAGTATTGGGTGGCATTCCCTTGATGCCTCTTCTGTGAAATGCTTTATTTATTAGGGAAAAAAAAATAGTAATACTATTGAAATTATTAAATTTTGTTCATGTGTTAATGGGCATAGAGATATCAGGAAAGTTCTTTCACTGATAGGTTTTGTTTTTACCTTTTTAGTTTTCAACTGATTGAATTTGTTTTTACATTTTTAGTAGACCAAGTTTACTAACCTAAAAGATACATCAAACATCCTTGTATATTGCAAACCTACAATTATAATTGAGTGTCATCACTGGGAGCGTTTTTTGATGTTTGTAAGCCATTCTCCAGTGACGGAAGCAGAACTGGGCAGACTGAAACACACTTTGAAGCTTCTTTCAGACGCGGAGAAACAGCTAAGGGTTTCAAGTGAGAGTGTCACGTGGTTCACAGCAACTCTTTTGCAGCTAGGACCAGTACCTTCATCTGATGCAACTCAGTCAGGAAGCAGGAGACAGAGCTCCAGGACAACTGAAGAGGATCCATCTGGTGCCTCCAGGGAGGCTATTGCTCAAAAACAGAGGCCTGATGCTAACTGTCAACCCAGGAAGTCAGTTTCTCCTGCCTTGTTGCCTAAAGCTGCTCTCCATAATTTGACAAATCAGGAGGATTCATTACTACTGAATAATGGTGTTAATATTAACTCCAAGCACTCCCAAAGCCGATTTACAAATGGTGATTTATCGGCTGTCTCACAGGATGTCGTGGTTGGTAATATGATATCGAAATGCATAAACTCGAATGAATTGGATGATATCTGGGTGCAATGTATTGAAAAATGCCATTCGAAGACACTGAGGCAGCTGCTTCTGACTCATGGGAAGCTTATCTCCATCTCTGAAGTTGAAGGTTAGTACACTGATACATGTCTACTAGCCTTATTTATAATACACTTGTTAAACTCAAATGGAAAAGACAGAACAGTTTGCAAAATATGGATGCATATTATGTATATGGTTGTCTTCAACTATTCTCTGCTCATCAATTTTTAATCCAGCACCTACCAAAAGAAAAGGAAAAAAAATTCTTCAGCTGTTCCTGAATATTTGACAGCAGTCTTGGGAGGATTGATTTGTAGGATAGGATTTAAGCCGCATCGTCTTTTTGCAAAGCCATTGTTCAACACTCAACAGTCTATACTTGATATCTGTTTTGTTGCTTGGTTCATTTACTCGTAAAGCTGTTTTTTTGGAGTCTTAATATTCCCTTCTTGCAGGTCTTTTAATTGCTTATGTTGCATTTTGGGATAAGGACATTAAAGCCAGAGCTGAACGGTTTTTAAGCAGCATCACAAACTCATTTGAAATTGTCTTTCGATACAACGTAGAGATTAGAATTGTACTGTTGCCAGATCTTAAAACCAGTGGAAAGACAGTAGTTTTACCAGATCCTTCAGCTAGGAAGCAATTAGACACAACTAAGGTTGTTACAAGGGAAAGAAAAGCAATTCTTTCCAACGCAATGGATAGTTATTCTGATGATTTGTGTAAAAAGCCACTAAATGTAAGAGGAAGTTTTGATGATTCCAAAGGGAAGCTGGGCGGAACCTTTCAGTCTGCGGCTGGATCACCGACTCCATTGGTCGAAGGGAATGCTGTCTTGAGTGATACAGAGAGGATTCCAATGCAGAGAATAGAATCCATTATCCAAGATCAGAGGTTAGAAACTGCATGGTTGCAGGCTGTTGAGAGAGGCATACCTGGATCATTAAGTCATTTGAAACCTGAGAAGAATCAAATCCTGCCTCAAGAAGGTATCTATCCCCAGAACCAAATGGAACCCACAAATTCTACGGATTTGCCATCTCAGCATTGGGAAGATGAATTAAATAATGAAATTGATCTCTCGAAGATTAATTGTGAAAAAGCAGACCAGAAGGACCAGATTGGTAAAAGGACTGATCACCATCCCCCAATCTCACCAAGTTTGTTGCATGACATCAGCTTCAAAGGAAATTTCGGCAAAGAGAGCACGTGAGTTATCTTCAGACTTTTCGTTTATTATATGCGCTCCCAAGTGTGTGCCCATAATGTTGTTAAAATATTCTGTGTAAATACTTTCTAAACATATTACTTAGAACCTCATGCATGAACCAAGCATTAATTTTATGACAGTTTATAACTTACGTATAGATCATGAATTTGGTTGGGATTTTGCCGGGAAAAAGTTTACAAGACTCTTGGGCTTCAGATAAAACTTTGAGAAGCAAATGCTAAATTTGTACGACTTCAAAACCTGTGGCTGTTAGGCTTGTGTGCATGGGTTAAGTGAAGAGAAGTGTCCCTCTTTCATGCATAAATTTTGACTGGAATTTTTCCATCAACATACGAGCTGTGCCACCATTTTGTCCTATGGCCTCATAATCAATGTGGATGTCAGTAGAAAAAAGGGCTATTCAAGTCATGCTTGAGTAATTCTGACCATCCGATTCCACAAGAACTATTGGCTTATTAATCGTTTGATGCCACCTCATGTTTTGACTTTCCATAAGAGAACTCTGTTCTCATGAAGAAGAAAGTTGGCCGTCATTATATTCCACTAATCTTACACTGAAAAGTTGTTTACAGATTTATCTGTTGTGAAATGCTGATGTTAGCT
>QLOD02000029.1:6057048-6067432 GCA_003260245.2 Sideroxylon spinosum | reverse complement strand
CTCTCTCTCTCTCTCTCTCTCTCTCAATCTTGCCTCTCAAATTGGGGAAAAAAATGTCAGAAAGAGTCTTCTGCAACCAGAAAAAATGATATCTATGTATACTATATTCCATTGCTAGGGATCGTGGACTTTCAGAAATTTCATTTTGATGTACTCAAAACTTATTTCTTACTCCACGTTTCAACTAATTTTTACACTGAGTGCAATAAAATATCAACTAATTTTTACACTGAGTGCGATAAAAGTAAATTATTGGAAATTTGAAGATTTTCAGTCCAACAGCTCATTTTTGGGAAATTCCCCCCCCCCCCCCCCCCAAAAAAAAAAACAAAAAAAAAAAATGAAGGAAATACCGCCTTCACCCAAGATATGGCCATCCATATATGGTGTAATAACAAAATGCAATAACAAAAAAGTACAAAAAAAGGAAATGAATACTACTAAGATGACTTTGCAGAGCTAGTGTTCAACATCCTTTCCGCAAGCAATAGATCGTCAGGGGTGGTTACCTATACGTCATAAAGAACTGGGCAGTTTAGTTCATAGGTGAGAAGTAAGATGAATTCAAGCATTGAGCTTCCAAAATGTTGAAATATTAACCATTTCAGTCTAAAGTGTGTATAAATACTCAAAATTACATAAATCATTCTATATATTGGATTATTAAGAAGTCCACCATTCCCCTCAAGATCAAATCCCTCGTAGAGGAAGTTTACTACCTTGATGTTGGTGTAAGATCCTTTAGTTACGTAGACAGGATGTTTAAGATGCTCCACAATAGACACGTCATCGGTGACTTCAAGACCTTCCCTGCAGAAATACCTCAAAATCACTCTATCTAGTGTATCTTTAAAACAGAAAATTGATAATCTTCACAACAGATATCCTATTTTTGATGATAATTCTTTGTTGTTCGTTATTGAGCAAACTACAAAGATCTTGAGAATGCCTACACAGTAAAGAGTTACAAACACTATCCACATAAAGACTGATAGTTCCAACAGGAAATATCGAAATGAAGTGCCAAAATATGAAGTATTAGATTACATGCGTCAACAAAAAAATACATCAATCTCCGCTTAACGCATCATTCTAACTACCTACAGCTACTATGTCACACATTCTTTTTTATGTTCCTTTGCTCCAAAAAACCGCCTACAGTTACCTACACAAGCATGCTCCCCCCCCCTCTTTTTTTAAATATTGTAAAAACTGAAGCAGTTGAGTGCGGCTTCATATAAAACAGCAATAAGGAACAATATTAGTAAGATATATGAAGTACCTATTAACAAATTCAAAACCATTCTTAAGTAAATCTGGCTTGATCACCTGCAAAAAACGTATAAAAACAAAAAACACTCATCTAAAGCAATGTTAACATCTAAATTAGATTTGCGCATAAGAGAGTGAATTGAACTTGAAATGTTTTTACAGAAAAACCTGTGGAGTTTGCATTTCCCAAAGAGTACTTCTGTCAAGAGTTTTTACAACAAAAGATTCAATGTTTGCCTGCACAAGAATATTAAAATAAATTTTCATAGTCCGGTACATAAAGAACAACGTATATTTCATTTAATTGATAAAGTTCAAAACAGATAATAATTTAAAAATACTCACAGGAGCAATTCAAAAACCTGTTCAGTAATAAGAAGCAGAAAAGAAGGGGTTCAACAACAAACCTAATCCAATGTACGCAACTAGGAAATTCCAGGCAAACTACTTGGAATCCAGCACCTTCAATGGAGTGCACTTGGAGAGGTGATAATCAGCAAACTTTCAAATCAGTACAGTAGCTGATCTTTAAAGTGAAAATTTTTCGGATCCCAGTTAGTTGGGTGACAGGGAAGATTCACCTTTAAAATATTATCGAATTTGTACACAATTTTGACTCTTCATATCTAGTGGCTTATAATTTTCTCTCCCACTACCAACCACACATAATTGAGCCCCTTGTGTGAACTTCCATTAAGAAAACTTCACTCAACAAAGTCCAAAGGAAAAATAGACCAAAATTCCATCTTCGTTTATGATATGCAGAAGAACTAGCATTATTACCTCTTTTATTGTAGCTTTTACAGGAACACCAAGTACTGCTGCGCCATTCAGCCAGCCATCCTTGAGGACCTGACCCAAAATAGAAATCATGATTATCAAATATACTTACCAATTGGTAAGGTCTTCTGATTGGGAGGGTGGGCTCTGTCAAATTTTAAATAGTTCTGTTTATATATATATTCTCTTTGACTCTCAATAAAAATAGAAGCATTCCCATGTCATTGATTAAGAAAAATAAAATAAAAGACCTCATAACCTTTGTACATTATAGAGTTGCAAAACTCTTCTTTTTTCTTTCTTTTTTACTTTTCCACTTTTCATTGTTGCTTAAAAAATGAGAAAGAAAATTGCTCATATAATAAAGAACCAATCACACGAATTTAAATGAGTAAGAAATTTGATCAAGATAATTATAACTAAAATATATATATATATAGATATAGAGAGACACAAGAGTAGAGATAGAGAGAAACACAGGAGAAAATACTTATGTGATATTAAATCTCGATTCAGGTTTCTAATAAAGAGAATCAAAAGATAGGGAGATATAAATATATATATAAATGTACACCCAACCAAAGCTTGGATTCAACAAAATGTGGGAGTGTTGATTCCATGGAAATGGTGATTACAACCTTAATTAGAGGTATGAAACAGTGGAATGGGAATGATAAGTAGGAATAAGCATTCTATTCCAGCCCATTCTCCCGTACCAATTGTGAACATAATGTTGCACAGGACTGACTAGATATCATACTATGGATACTGAAACCTGAATTTAGGAACCTTCCTATCTATCTTAGTATCACATAAAAGGGAAGGATTCGAATACTTAAATGACTTCGAATTTTGTTAGTCAAATAAGTAATGTATAAAGACAACCACATGAAAAACAAAGTTCCCAAGATCAAACCTTTTTGATATCTACAGAGGACACCAAGGGTCTAGCGGAATCATGGATGCATACAAGTTCAGACTTCAAATCAACTGCCTGTAAGGAAAACAAAGAAGGAACAAAAAAATAGAACATGTATAAATTAAAGCATTTGCACAGAGAAAAAGGACTTGTGATTAGCAATTATATGCAGTCTGTTACCCACCAACAATGTAAACTACACTTTTAATCATTCCTACATTCAAATTCTTGTACAAGATAACACAATCCAGAAAGAGTTTCCTACATAATCAGAAACAGTCACAATTGAAGCACAGACAGGAAAATTGCATAAACACTACATAATGTAGAAGAGCTTCTTTTATGTCTAGGAACAAATCAGCCAGCTATTGAACTCAACATGGTGCTATTTAAAAATGAAAACCCCCAACTTCTATCTCAAATATCAAGGAAAATTAATGTTGTGTTAAATTAACAATGGACATCCAGTGAGTACTTATTAAAGATCGCATTATCCAATAAACAATATGCAAGATACCAAAATTTCCAAATGCTCGTAATTTTTTTTTAATAGGTAAAAAATTTATTCAAAAGACAAATACAATAAGAAAATACCATGAATTACATAAAGGACCTGCTAAAACAAAACCATTACTGGCTCTACAAACATTCTGCCCAAGAGCTATACTGTCGTTGACTCTAAAAAGTAATAAAAGAATTTAAATCTGGCTCTATACCCCCACGAACCAACTATACAATGTAGATAAAAACAAACTCTTCAACTTGAATAACAGCAACTCCATCCCTTGAAAAGTTCTCCTATTACACTCCTCCCATGTTACCCAAAAAATGCAAAGGGAACCCATACACCAAGCATTCCTCCTTGCTGAACAGACCTTGAAGCTACACCATGCCCACAACTACTCTTTTAGCCCTTCCGTTAGCCAGATATTTTTAAACCTGAACAGTTTTGGACCGCCTCTAACTCCCCCACAACTCAACAAAATTGGAAAATGATTAGAAATAAATAGGGGTGGCAACAAATCCCAATCGCCACTCGCCCTATTTTTTTCGAGCTTCAACAAAATTTTGAGCCTATTTAGTTGAATGGGTCGGATTCGGGATTGCAAAAATTGGCCAAGCATTATCAAGCTCAATTTAATTAAAACATTTATATATTTTTTTATATTTTACGTATTTATATAGTATTTTATGTATATTAGTTTTCCGCTAAAAATATAATTTAAAATATATTTAAAAACTAAATGAGATTAAGTGGGCTGGCTAAGAATTAAAACTCAAGCCCAGTTTTTTTAGGGCCCAGCCTGATGGTTGATAAAATATTATTAAGCCTAGCTCAACCCAACCCATGTCCACCTCCAGAAATAACCCCGGGCAATAGAGATTGTATCTATTTGTGAAACATATCCACCCATTCGGCTGATACCAAAAATCTGTCAACTTTGGATTTGCTTCTCACATTTGACCATGTGTATCTACAGCCAATTAAAGGTGGATCAATCAGTCCCAGGTCCTCTATTTAGGTGGCAAAAGCCCATATATTGCCATCAACAACCCACCCTCAGACATATCCACCAGACTCTATTTTCAATAGAAATTGAGTCATCTCTCGAGTCACATCATTAATAGAGATATACCAGCAATGTTTTGCCACCACAATTGAGACTAAAAAGACCAAGTTTTAGAAACCTTCAGAACTTTATTAAGCATCAGCTTTCATTGTTAACAGTATATGGCATCAATGTGAACTTGCATAGTATATAAAGGGAGAAAAAAAAATAATAAAGTTGGCCCTCTTACCAATAAGTTAAGCTTCTAGATGAGATGATAACTAATAGTACTGCATGGTATTAGAGCAGGTAAAGGTCATGCATTCAAACTTCATCAACAGGGAAAAAAAAAGTCAATGGTGGCTCGTGTTTGGCCCATTTAAAAAATTAGTTTCGCCACACGTGAGATGGTCTGTTGAGACTATAGGTTACATTGAATGGTTTGACAATCAAATAGGGTTGTCTATGCTCCGTATTTATACCAGTCGTCAAAATTTTGTACAAAATAGGAATAAGATACAAACTAGGAAATTATTTGAACATGTTATGTGTGATAGGAAAGAAAGAAAAGATATCCATTAACAAATTTCATTCAAAAGAGGTAGATTCAAATTTTACTTTTCGCGTAAACAGTATCAATTCCACTTGGTATTTCCAAGTAAAAAATTGCAGCAACTAATTAATTTGAGAGAAGATCATGACACTACTGGAGTATGTTGCTGAAGTAAGAGTACAACAAAGATAACCTAACACACTTCAAAGACCGCAATCAACTCTTTTTCCTTTCATGTTTGAAATATGCAATCACTATTGCTTATTAAACAAGTAAGGAACTGTGCTAATAGAAATAGTATGCAATAAATCAACAACTTAGAATTAAAAAAAAAAGAACATATTTTTCATAATCACAAAAATTAAGCATGCACCAGAAGTCCACTATAAACAGAATCTTGTCTCTCTTTTCCAGGCAATGCGAACTTTAGGTCCACATGGATCTTCTCTTTGGCATCTGAGAACAGGACACGTAATATGAGTATTTCTCATAACACAACAGGAGGTAAAAAGTTTAACATGATAAAAAACAATCAGATGCCGGGAAATGCTGTGTGTTCATGTGCATTGCTTGAAATGAAAAGGAAAATTCACCAACCTTCAAAAATATCCTGGTAAGAAGGATCACAAACTATGATGATTTCCTTCACTTCAATCATTTTAGAGAAAGTGTGGAAACTGCAGAAGGACGTAACACCCCATATCAAGAGTATATAAGTAAGACACCATCACTTTACATCAATTGTTAGTCATATACAAAACAGTATGCATGAATCCTCTGCATTCAATATCTCCTCTCCAAATGAAGAAGGTGGCCAGAAATGAGTAAGATCTTATAGCTTTAACTAGTGAACTCTCCCATGCTAGGTGATGCATACCAAACGATACAACCATATTATGGAAGCAAAATGATGTGCCCTGATGTGTCAAGTCCATACCACAAGATTCAAATTATAATAAACTTTACATTAATAATAATTACTCAAGTATCACAACCATCCAAGAGTATTTACAAATAAAATCCAATGATGCCTTTGAGATTCTACGTATCATGCTATAATATTCTTACCATGCCCCTAACCTAAGCTATGTAAATCATTCAAGAGGGACACGCTGGGTGTTAGGAAGCATAGGTTCCAGTTCTAGAAGTGGATTTTATTTGTAAATATTCTTACCATGCCCCTAACCTAAGCTATGTAAATCATTCAAGAGGGACATGCTGGGTGTTAGGAAGCATAGGTTCCAATTCTAGAAGTCCCTCCCATTAAAGCAGAACCCACATGGTTGGATAAGACTGTCTAGAGTTGAGATGGGTAGTTGTAACTTACCTATACAAAGCGATTGGTTGGCCAAGAAGTGGGAGATACTGCTTTGGCATGCTGGCCTATTTGAACAAACATAACAAAACCATCATCTGGCAGATGAAAAACCAAAAAATGAAGACAAAGAAGAACATGGGAATTTGTATCAATATACATGCCTTTGCAACCATGCAAGCGCAGAAATATTTTTTTTTATATAATCGTTGATGACTACACGAAAAAGAAACAAGGCACAGTGCAGTTTGGAAAAATAACTTTTGTGCTACTGCATATCAGATATGCTCACGAAAGTCAAAACTCTATCAGCATTACTTGGTTATGCAAAATATATGGAAAAAAAAGAAGGCGAAGGATTCAACCTCCAGGACAATGCAGAAGCCAATGAAGTTAGCTATTGCAAAATCCTTGTGTTGTTTGCTTCTGTGCTCTCCCAATAAGCGCAAGTGTTATGGTCATGCGGATATGTTTTGATCCCACAACAAGTTTGTAAGTTAGCTATTGCAAAATCCTTGTGTTGTTTGCTTCTGTGCTCTCCCAATAAGCGCAAGTGTTATGGTCATGCGGATATGTTTTGATCCCACAAGAAGTTTGTACTTGTGGTTCTTGAGATTGCAAGAAAGAGTTGGTAACACCTCCTAATACTTTAAAATTTTGGTTTCTGCTACAAGTGCCTAACCCTTGACAATTAGACTTGGAGACGACTGAGAGTATCGCCATGGGAATTGGAGACACTCCAACATGGGTCCCAAGTAGAGGTAGCAAGGGCACCAGGGATTGAAAGAGGGGAGAGCACATCGACGTCCCACACACATATATCAATGCAATGTTGAGCACGCACTGGGTGGTTCTTAAGCTTCTAAGGGAGGATAGGCGGCAACTCCAATAGGATAAATTTTTAGGTTGGATAGCGAACACCAGCCCTTAACATTTTTATTTTCCATTAGATTTACATAAACTTTCAACTTCAAAGAATAGAGGGGCTTGATAATAGAGAAGGCTTCCCCCCCAATGCAAATATTCTAGTTGGCTATTCTATATCAAGTAGCCCAGGCTATATAGAAAACTTAAAAAATAAAGATTTCCTTGATTTTCTTTAAAATGGCCGTTTCATTCCATGGCCCTGCTAGTTTCATACCTAGCCTCAAAAGTATCAAGCCAATCCATACGATTCGTTCTTTAAAAATTGTTAGGGCTAAAGACCAGCAAGAGTGTGGTATCTCTTTGTTTAGCCATACAAAGTCAGTCGGCCCTCAAAGTACTACCTTATTCTTTGTGGTTTTCAAATTTCATGATTGCAAGGGAAAAACCTACTTAATGTACACACTGGATCCTCTCTCTATCAACTATCAAGAGTATGTTTCCTTTTCTGGGCCTGATTAAGATCAAGCTGGAGTAGTTCTATATGAATCTTTAGTGCAGTGCTTTATTCAAATGCTGGAAGGTTGCTTTCTTTTTATTTTCTTTCTTCTTTTTCCTCGTAAGTAAGGTTTAGGCCCATAGTGTATAGTAATAACAAAATGTCCAGGCCAATAAATGAGTTAGCAAATCCTGTTTAGAAAGCAATTACCAAATTCAGTAGTGTTAAAAAGAGGCATCAAGGCAGTTACTAATGTAAGAGTCTTCTATTTAAAAACTAGTAATAATAATAATAATAATTAAAAAAAAAAACTCAATGACAGCCGAAAAATTCAAATATGATCCCAACGAAAATACCATACAGTAAATTCAATTTCCAGCTATCATTAAATAACCGAAAAGGTTAATTAACTGGATCACAGATAGGAGTGGTATGCATGCACATATATACATATATTGATATAGAAAGCTTGGGAGAGACTCACTCCCATCCTTTTCCCCTTTCCTCCGGCCAGAAGAACGACAGAGACGCTTCTCTCTTTCACGATTTCCGAGCTCTGAGTAAAAGACAACCAAAAAAGTAACACATAAGTGAAATTGGAGAAAAAAAAAAAATGAGAAACGTGCAAATACGAGCACGCACACAGAAACACGTGATTCAGTGATCGTAATCTCTCACCTCGTCTCGAGAATTAGCAGAGCAACTAATCCTTGACTTGCCAAATCCGACCTTGTTTACAGAAGCAATTCCGTTATTGCAATTTCCCAAAGCTCTCGAACCGATTAGGCTTGTACGGGAGGGATTGGAAATCGAGCAATGCGCGAGCGATGGGAAGGATTTCGGGAGATTGCTTCCAGGCGATGTCGGAGAAGAAGAAGGAACGAAAAGGAGACTACCGAGTTGAAGAATCGCCATTTCTGATTCTAAAAAAGGGAAAAAGAAAACTCTCTCTCCCACACTGAGTTCGGAACTTCCAATTTTCCACTCTGTTTCTTCTCCAATATTTAATTTTTTTTGGCCTCGGAAATGTACGTGAGAAGAAGAGTGACCGAGAAAGTTGACCTCCCAATTTTCCATGAGAAACACATTCGTCGCGACGTAATAGTTTGTAAATCCGCCTTCCGTTTTGCCGCACTCGTTAACGTTAAAACAAAAAAAAAATATATATATATATATAAACATAAAAAATAATACAATAAACAATTTATGAAATTATACAATGTTATTAGAATATTGAATAATATATTTAAAAATATACATAATATATGATATATTTAAAAATATACATAGCATAGATCAATACTAATATATACATATAATATAATATAAGGTTTGTTTAGTGCGGTGAAAATTGTTAAAAATCACTGAAAATCTTTGAAATTCTTTGTTACATTATTACACTTTCTTACCCTCTCAAACTTCAAAAAAGTTTAATATTTTAAAAAAAAAATTATGTAGTTAGAATTCCGTTAATCGAATGGGTAAAACATTTTTTACAATGTTAACACAAACTCCTAATCTATCGAATGACATCTATTTTGTCGATTTTTTTATAAATTTTTTGTATACCGTCCCGATGAAAAGTACCGACCTGTTCTGACGTAAAAAACTGACATAAAAATCAAAAAATTTTCAAATATAAAATCGTTACAATGGAAACAAAAAAAACCAGTTCGACGACTTCTCTTTTTAAAAAGTTAATACAAAAATAAAAAAGTTTCACTATTTATTTTGAAAAACGTGATTTGCTAACTACACACTAAATGCAAAAAAAAATTTCAAATCACATTTTTCATTATTTTTTGTTATTTTGCTCTGCACCAAACAGGCCATAGTGTGTGAGTTTGACAATTTCAAAAGTTACATTTTTTTATAATTTTTGTGACATGTTTTGTGAGATTTACAGAACTTTATCATATATACAAAATTTTGATTTTTTAACATTTTCAACAAAAATTATTAAATGTACTAAATGGATAAAAAGTTTCAAATTGTATCTTAAAAAAAAAAAAAAAAAAAAAAGTTAAACTTCCAATAGGTTCATATAATTTTTTTTGGGGAAGAAAAGCAAACTTTAGATACTACATCTAACTTATAACTTGAAATTTTAAATATATAAGTTTCTATTATTATAGCTAAATTGCATTTGATGTAAAATACTATTACATTCAATATAAAACTTAATTACGCCTGAAGTAAAAATATGATGCACTTGAAAATTTATATTTTCAATATAAAAGTTTGTTTTTTAAAATTATTTCTTATAGATATATATTTACAAAAAGGTTTAATATTTTGTTGAAATAAGTATTTTGATTTTCTTTTGTTTTTTGGAAGGTGAAATAATTTTAAGGTACAATTTAGGAATGAAACATAAGATATTTATAGTTTGATATTTAATGTTGATCAAAAAAATTGCTTGGATCTCCTTTTTCATTTATAATAAATAATAAAACATAAAAAATAAAACTTTTTATGTAGATTTGAGTGAGAAATGGGGAAAAAGAAAAATTCTTATATCATTCTTAATGTTGAAGCCAATTCACTTTTACAAAAAACATATTTTTAATAAAAATTGTCATAAATAAATTATCATGAACCTCACAGCACATTAATAATAATAATAATAATA
>QLOD02000029.1:6030105-6050593 GCA_003260245.2 Sideroxylon spinosum | reverse complement strand
CGGATCCGAAGTCGACATCTTCTGGTCTCCTTCTTGGTGTGTGTATATATATATATTTATGTTTTTTTTTTTCACTTGTATGTGCTAATATTTATGTTGGACATAGCTGTTATTTGTTGTTATTGTTCTTGTTTTGTGGATTCAGACGGTACTCCAGTACCAACAAACTGATCTTCCAAGATCTGATGGCTCTTGTTAGAGCTGAAGAGGCCTGTTCTTCTTCCAGTAATACATCTTGCAAATACCATGTGTTCTTGAGTTTCAGAGGTCCAGACACCCGCAATACCTTCGTAGGCCACCTCTATACAGCTCTGTCTTATGCTGGATATCGCACATTTAAAGATGATGATGGCATTAGGGTGGGTGAAAATATTAGTTCCGAATTAGAGAGGGCAATATTAAAAGATGCGAGGAGTTCGATAATTGTGTTTTCCAAAGACTATGCTTCTTCCAAATGGTGCCTCAATGAGCTTGTGATGATCCTCCAACGCAACACGACATCAGGGCATAAGATTTTGCCTGTCTTCTACCACGTCGATCCAACCGATGTCAGGAATCAAACAGGAAGTTTTGCAGAGGCATTTCGTAGGCACAAGGAGCAAATCGAGATGGAAATGGATGAAAGAAAAAAGGAGGATTTGAGGAACAAGTTGGAAGGGTGGAGGGTAGCACTTGAACAAGTTGGTGGTCTAAAAGGGTTGATCTTAGCTGATCGTGGGTACGTAATTTCTGATATTTCACCTTTCTGGCTGTCTTTCAATTAGTCACTCTTTTTAGTTTAACGTTGTTTTGATTCATGACATGCTTTCTTTTGCTTTCTTTTCAACTGTAACTTGTTGGAGGGATGAGTCTGAATTTATCCAGGACATTGTCAAAAAGATTGCAAAAAATGTGTACAAAAGAGTCTTGTATGTTGCCCCGCACCCAGTTGGAATGCAATCTCGAGCCAAAAACATTATTTCCTGGTTAGAGAATGATTCTGATGATGCTACCCTATTAGTGATTCACGGGATAGGTGGAATTGGCAAGACAACCATTGCCAAATATGTTTTTAATTTATTTTTTCAAAGGTTTGAAGGTAGTAGTTTTCTTGATGTCAAAGAAAAGTTGAAAGATAAGAATGGCTTAATTAAATTACAAGAGCAACTTCTTTCAGATATTTCTGGAAGGAAAAAGGAAGAAATAAGTAGTGTTGATGAAGGAATCACTAGGATTGGAGATGCCATTGGTTGCAAAAAGGTTCTTCTTGTTATCGATGATGTAGATAAAAGAGATCAGCTTAGAGCAATAATTGAGTTGTGTCGTTTTGTTCATCGGGGTAGTAAAATTATCTTAACCACCAGGAGCCATGATCTGCTCGAGGCCAAGGAACCTTATAAGTTGCATAAGGTGAATAGACTTTCTGATGATGAATCATTAGAGCTTTTCAGTTGGCATGCATTTGGACAAGAACAACCCATTGAAGATTTTAGTAACCATAAAAAAGAAATTGTAGAATACTGTGGGGGGAATCCTTTAGCTCTTAAAGCCTTGGCTTCCTCCCTTATCGAAAGTCCTGAAGAAGTATGGGAAAGCACTTTACAGAAATTGAAAACTATTCAGCCCTCAGAAATCTTAGAAACATTGAGAATAAGCTATGATAATTTACCAGATGACAATGTCAAGAATTTGTTCCTTCATATTGCTTGTTTCTTTATTGGAAAGAAAATAGGTTTCATGGCTAAAATTTTAAATGCGTGTGATATTCACACGACAAATGGACTAGAAACTCTCAAGAAAAGATCTCTCTTAAATTTTGATAATTTTGGTGGGCACAACAAATTAATGATGCATCAACTAATTCGAGACATGGGAAGAGAAATTGTTCGCCAAGAATCACCCGATGAATTGGGAAAACGCAGTAGATTGTGGCTCCATCAAGATTCCTTCAAAGTACTTAAAGACAAAATTGTGAGAAACATGTTTTCCTTCACCTGTAACTTATTTTATAAGGTGTCAAATTTGTTTTGTTTTCTTATCCAAAACGTTTTCTCTTATTACAGGGAACGGATAAAATTAAAGGCCTACACCTTGACATGCATGTGATGAAGGAATATAAGTGTTCTGATCAAAGCTTTCGTGCTCGAAATACAAAAAAGAAGCGCTTTGAAGAACTTGGTGACAATTCATCACTTGTAGATAAGGGCAATTCATGGAAACGATTTTGTTTGGGGTTTTTATCTTGGTTCCCAATAAACATGACTGTAAGAAACTCAGATCTGGAAGAGCTAAAAGTTGATGCATTTGTAGGAATGCCCAATCTTACATTACTTCAGCTCAATTACGTAAAAATCAAGGGAAATTACAAGAACTTCCCTAAAAGGTTAAGATATTTGTGTTGGCATGGGTTATCTCTAAAATCCCTACCAAGTGATATTTCCTTAGGGTCCCTTGTGGTGCTTGATTTGCAATATAGCAGCTTGAAGCGACTTTGGTGGGGCACCAAGGTATATTCAAAAGTTTTCCTCCTTTTCTCTTTCTCCAATTGTTCTTTTGAGTATTAACATATAAAACCTGGAAACCGTTATTTTTATTTTTTGTTATTCTTGCTTCTTTAACATCAGTCAATCCCATGGCTTCATCAATACCTTAAACTTTAGTAGAATTGTTAAACTTCAAAATTTGATTTATAAGGATTGCATACATTTGGTTGAAGTTCATGAATCAATGGGAGAATTGAGGAGGCTAGTTTTCTTGAGTCCAAATGAAAACAATAATATTTAGAAGTTTGAAGCAAAATTAGTTTGTTGCCTTTTTAGTATAGTCTTAAGATGTAACACTCAATACCCAAGTTTAATTATAATTTCAAAATTCATATCTTCTTATTAGACTTTTATTTGATGAAACTGACTTTATATTCATGTTCAATGAATTTTTGAAATATTTCTTAAATAATTGAAATTTAATCCTCCAGTTGCGTGATTTCATATTATTATAATAAGTATTATCTATAGATGAGTGACGTTTCTTTCTTTCATTTCTTCTTCTTCTACCCCTTTCATTTTGGTGGGGGAGGGGCGAGTTCAAAAGCTTTCCATTTTCTCTTTAATAGTTCAATTTCCTAAAAACTTAAAATGATTTTTCTTCTATTATCTTTATTATTTTTTACGATTAACGTACGACTTCTAAAAGTTGTTTTTCTTTGTCTTCTGACAGTTGCTGTGATTATTGAAAATTCATAATCTTAGTCATCCCTACAGCTAGTCTAATTCCTCTAAGTAAACCTAACTCCTTAGCTAGTTAGTATATGACTCTTAAGGATTGGATGAGGTAATGAGGAATGAATTTTTTTGAATCTAAATGGTTGCAAAATTCAAAGATGTTTTGAATCGAAATGAATATTTTTTGAGGAGGCTAGTTTTTTTCTAGTCCAAATGGCAGCAGTAATATTTAGAAGCTTCGAAGCAAAATTAATTGGTTGTTTTTTGATATAGTCTTACGATGTAATATTCATCACACAAGTTTAATTAAAATTAAAAATTTGTATCTTCTAAATGGAATTTTATTTGACAAAACGGACTTTATATTATTGTTCAATTTATCGAAATTAACTAATAGTGAATTTCTGAAATATTTCTAAAATAATTTAAATTTAATTATCAAGTCATATAATTTAATATTACTATAATTAGTATTATATATAGATGTGTAACCTTCCTAGCTCTTATTTTCTTTTATTCATTTTATTCCTTTTTTTCCCTCATTTTCTTTGGGGTGGAGAGAGTTCGAAAGCTCTCCCATTTATCTTTAATTTCACAAAAGTTTAAAATGATTCTTCTTTTCCTTATTCTACTATTATCATTTTATTGTGACCTCTAAAAGATATCTCCCTTCCTCTGCTGATAGTTGTTGTGGTTATTGAAAATCCATAATCTTAATCATCTCCATGGCCGATCTAATATCCCTAGATGCACCAAACTTCCCTTGCTAGTTAGTATATGGCTTTTAGTATATGGCTTTTAGTTGTGGTTATTGAAAATCCATAATCTTAATCATCTCCATGGCCGATCTAATATCCCTAGATGCACCAAACTTCCCTTACTAGTTAGTATATGGCTTTTAAGAATTGGATGAGGTAATTAGGGACTTTTAGTATAAATGGCTTCAAAATTTGAAGATGTTTTAAACTAAAATATTGTTCATCTAATGTTTAAATTTGTACAATTTTGGAAAGGAACCAAAGTTTTATTCAAGTTTCATGTTTTTGCTATCATCTTTTTGTTTCTTGGGATCAATATTTATATTGCTGAATGCTAATTTCTTGATTTGTTTTATGACAGATGCTCATTTCGTTGAAGATCCTCAACCTTAGTTATTGCCACGACCTTGCCAATACCCCAAACTTCTCGAAGGTCCCCAATCTTGAAGAACTAATACTTAAAGATTGCATAAATTTGGTTGGGCTTCATGAATCAATTGGGGAACTGGGAAACCTACTTTTGTTAAATCTTAAAGGCTGCAAAACTTTGAGGCAGCTTCCAATGAAAATTTTTCAGATGAAATCCCTTGTCGTATTGATTGTTTCTGGCTGCTCAGGGCTTATATGGTTCCCTTGTGACCTTGGAAAGATGGAATCTTTGAGAGAGTTTCTTGCAGATGGAATAAATCAATTATCCTCCTCAAGCTCCAAATCCTTTCGTTTCTCATTGATTTCCTTACCACACAACTTAGTAACCTTGGTTCTTTCCAATGGTAATCTTTCTAGTGATCATATTCCACAGAATCTGGTTGATATGCACATGTTGCAGAATTTGTTTCTAAGTAGAAATCCAATTCGTAACCTACCAAAACTTCCAGTGAGTTTAAGAATACTGTTTCTCGATGGCTGCAGCTTATTGGAAATGTTAACAAATCTACCAAACCATCTTCTTGGACTAACTTTCTCTGCAGAAGGTTGTACAAAACTAGTCGAGATCCAGGAATTATTTAAGTTAGCACCAGTTGATTCAGAAATGGTAAAGGAGTTAGGCTTGGCTGATCTAGATTCCAATGTAGTACATCAGCAACCTACAATGTTTAATTCCATAACGAGAAATTTTTATAACCACGAAGCTCCAGTATTTCAGGTACTCTCTCTCTATCCCTCTCTTTCTCACACACAAAGCATGTTATCTACATTTCATTCAAGTTATAATGGTTACAATTATGAATTTAATGAATGGTACAGGGACTGTACGAATATGATATATGCAGCATATTTTTTCACGGGAGTGTGATTCCTAATTGGATTGCTGAAAAAAGTGTAGGAAGATCATATTTATCTTTTACAGTTCCGTGGTCATCTCCTGATATCAAGATCTGGGGCCTCAATATTTGTGTTGTCTTTGAATCTTACAATGAATCATGTTATTTTGGAAATAAGGATTATATTGTGGTAAATAATAAGACGAGGAATCTGATGCTGTCTTATGGTCCGACATTTGAAATCCATGGCACTAGAGACAGAGATTTAACATGGTTAAGCAATTGGAAGATAAACGACCAGCTGATGGGAGCTGGGGATGAAATGATTATATGGATAACAAGCATTAACCAATGGACGGTAAAAGAATTTGGAATCCAAATTGTGCGAAACAAAAATCCTTCCATTTGTCATCAGAGTGTCCGTCCTGACTTGCCAGATAATAGAAATGGAGGTGCGTACCTTTTACACACTAACTTCACCGGATGGGGCTGGTCAAGAATAGAATTTCCAGGATGGATAGGTGAGTGTAGCTTTCACCATTTCACTTGACAAATAATAAGCATTAGAAAAGGTCAATTAATTAGAAACAACATCATTGTTTTTTATTAGTTCTCCTTAAAATTGTGATTCACAACCTATGGGCCCGTTTGGAGTTATAAAAATTGGCTATAATATGGTTTCAATTACTTTATGGCGTTTGGAGTGTAAGCCACAAACAAAAAATAAAGATGAATAGTTCCGTTTGAAATTTCGTCCATTCAAACAGATTTGGCCTGACATTTATTGAATTTTTTAGGATTTGTAGAAATCTTATTAGAATTTGTAGAGATAAATAAATTTATAAAGATTCTCAAATTTTAGGGTGAAATTTTTTTTGTAGAGAAATATAAATCTTTTAATGTTTTTCAAAGCTCCTAATGCCCCAGATCAACTTTTTAATTTTTCAAAAATAATATATTTCTTTCTCTTTAAAATTTTAATCGATCACCTTATACAGTTAAGGAAGCAGAGGGTGGAGACCCCATCAGTGATGAAATGTCATCGATTAAGTCAGTCTTCAAAGTGCAGGTAATAATATAAGCCTAACAAAAGTGTTTTTTGCTCGATGTGTTTTTGTTTATTTTTACATAAATAATATAATATTTTTAGGATAAACTTCTTTCAGAGGATCAAGTGATGGATTTTCAAAAATATTCTTTGTACTCATATATATATATATATATATAAGTTAGTTTGAAAGTTTTTGAAACTTTAATTTATTTATTTCAAAATATTCTTTGTACTCACATATATATATATATAAGTTAGTTTGAAAATTTTTGAAACTTTAATTTATTTATGATTGCATCGTGAAATTAGGATCTACCTAGTTTATTTTATTTTGTTGTATGTTGATAAATTTTTCTATATATTTGAACTAGGTTGTTGATAGAATTTTGAAATTGGTTGTATATTATCAAAGAGAAACAAAAGGATGGTAAAAAATAACGGTTTGGATTTTAAATAACTCTCAAAATTGTTTTTATATCCCATATAATTTATGTTACTTATAATTTATATAATTTTATAATCTGCATTCTTGTTTTTTATTTGAAAATTTAATGTTATTCAACATTTCACCTCTAATTCAGAGTATATGGGTTGCAAAAATAAGTTTTTAAAGCTAAAAAAATGTAAGTAATTTTATTTCAAATAGACGGAGTAAAAGATCCTAAAAACAAAGTATAATTTTTGGCTGTTAATTTCTCTTTTTTTTGAGTTGGTGGCCATTCACGATATTCTGAATTTCGATGGATTAGGAACAAAATTTCATCGTTCATTAATTTTTTTTAGAAGACCACTCATGATCCGCAAAATCTACCTTCTCTGACGTGCTCACGTCAAATCTTGCATACTGTGTCAGGTTACGTGGATGTACGCGGAAAGGTTGATACGGGTGGAGACTGAGGAGGACCTCCAGCCAGCGTTCCCTATGAAACGGCACTTGGAATTCCTGCCCAAATGGCGCCGGATCCGCCCTCGCGCATTCACTTATCTACTCTTTTTCCTCGATCAAAGAAGCGCCGCACTGATGAAAGAACTAATGTGCAAATTTCGTGCCTCCGCCAACACCTGTCTCAGCAAATTTACAATCGTATTACCGGATGAGTTATATATATACTCCTTTAAGTTTGTGAAGTTTTCCGATGTGGGATAATTTTACCCATAAGGTTTCAAACTATGCATATATATATATTTTTGTAAGCACCCTACAAAATAGATAACAGTTACAAGAAATATTAATATAAAGATAACATGGACTAAGGGTTGTTGGCAAAATTATTGTGATGATTTATTTTATTATAATATTTTACTAAGATTAAATATTAACTTTTACCTTTGATCAATTTATCCTCATTCCAAACACAATTAACTTTTATCCTTTAAAATTATTTTTGTTCCAAACATAATATAATTATTATTGGCTAATATTTGTCTTTTAATCCAAATATAAATATCATAATTGTATTACCCTATTAACTACTACTAAGTAATAATTACCCAATATTCGCTTATTACCAAATTTTTTGCCCCGTGCCAAACTTTACCTAAGTGTAGGAAGATTTTCTTCTTTAAAAAAAGTTTCAAAGCTTTTGATGGAGAATGAATGGCTTTTATTGTAGTACCTAATTCCGTTCTTTTTCCAGAACATTTATTCTATTTAGTTGGAAGAGATTGGTGATATTTATACAATCAAGGCATATTTTTATATCTCCATTTTATTGTTGAATTATTTGTTCAACTTGTCGGTTTACGATTGGCTTAGGAGATACAATATTTTCTATAGACCATGATTTTAGAAACTTATTTCTTCTTGTCGAAGCATCTTATTATCAGCGCAATAATGGGGGTTAATATATTGGATTCTACAAAAGCAAAACCACGGAATCATTGTATGTTATCTTTCACTTTTTGAGAAATGGCTTGTCTCTTCTAATCCTTTTACCAAAGGTTGTTTGCATGATTATGATAATGTATTGGTCTGTTGGGATATTATTTCCTAACGTGGGCTTATTTGTTTAATTAATAATTGTTATATGGGTTATTTGATTAAGTAGAGCCAAATTAAGCGGCCCAATTATTGGACTCTAAAAGCATATATTGGGTATAACCTTTATAATGTGCAGTTACCCAATACTAATTGGGTCAATGGGACTCTAATTAAAACCTAGTATATAAGAAACATTAAAAGTTATGGTCCCCAATACTAATCATTCAAGCTTGTAAATCTCTTCATTCCCATCTGTGAGAGAGAACTCATTTGAGTATCGTGATTAGTCTGTGGAAGACTTCAAACTCCAATGATTTATCACCATCTATTCAGTTATGTACCCCAATAATTCATCACCATGAATTCAATTATGTTTACTTTGTTGCAGAATTCTTGATAATTTGACATGAGACTCTTTGGCATATATGATAGATTGATCTTAGGATTTTACCAATCTATTTTCCATTAAGATCCTACAAGTAGTATCAGGGCTTAATTTCATGTTAAACTATTAGGAATGATCATGATAATTACGTTTTTTGGAATTTCTTAATATATATTGTTACATCATATATATTTTTTAATTGTTATTTGGCTACCCATATGGATATTTCGGGTTAAATATGAAATACGTATGATTTTCTTGATAATGATTACTTAATTGTTAAGGTTCTTTGTAGTTTTCAATTCCTGGTATACTGTAAGTTTTGATTCATTGTAGAATTGAATGAGAAAACTTTAAGATTATTCCTTTTGTTATATGGATAGTCTTTTTATTATGGATTCCAAAATATGTAGGAAGCTTTCTGTGGAAGCTTATCAAGTAAGTATCTTGCATATTTTTGTGGAGGATTTTAGAGTCATAATCTTCATCGTTTATTGAGGAGGTGGAAGGTTATAAATAAAGGTAACTCCCTCGTTTGTAAGTATCCAAGTTTGAGGTGTGAAATTATAAACCCATGACAATTGTAACACCCTTTACACAATTGTCTTTTATATTAAGATAAACTAATTGAAGCAATATAGTAATCTCTTCTTATTGTGGGGGATGAGTGAGGCACTGTAAGAGGAGAGCAAGCCTTGACATGGACCAAGTAAGACTCGTTTCGTGTTTCCAACGAGCAGAAAATTGGGGTTTGATGAAAAAATGGTGAAGTGGTAATTTCAGAACACACTCTTTGCTCTTGTTGATTCTTCTTTCTATTTCAAATTTTATTTGGTGTTTGCACTATTTGGTAATTAATTTGTTTATCGAAATATTTTTACTTTACTTAAATTGTGGATGTAGTCAGGGTTTATGTTGTTTTGTCTCAATGAACTCAAAATCGTATAACATGTTTCTATTATATATATATATATATATTACAAGTCATACCAAATTAGGAATGGCTAAATCCGGTATTGGAAGCCTGCCCTCAGTAATATGTTTTATTCTCACACAATGTTTGGTGATGCTTCTAAAGATTAACCCACTGGTGGGCTTTCAATGCTTTTTTCCAGTTACTGTTTGTTCGATAGCATAGAAGAGTTACTTGGGATTGGTGGTGACCTATCAGTCTTCAAGATGCTTGCGAGTGTTGCACTCAGATATGTGCTGGAAACAATTTTAGGGATGATGATATTAAGGGTCAAAAATCTAGCTGGGTTCTTAAATGCTCTTCCAGCTGGTTCTTTATATGATTTGTAGCATTTCAGCAGTGGATTTCATGGCAAGAATTAAGCTAATAGTTATTTTTTTTTTCCTCGTGGCAGCAGTATGGTGTTAGTAAAGATGCTGAAGTTCGAAGAGGAACTCAATAATTATTTGGTATGATTTTCAAGTGAATTAACCATTAATCAAAACATTTATAGGAAAAAAAAAAATAAGTAATTTAGGGTTTTTGATATATACTCAATGATCCAAAGAATTGTTGAGATGACAACAAAAAAGAATCCAATGGAATGCCTTGACACTGTTTAGGTTGTCATTGCATCTTTTACTATGCATGGAGATCTGTACAAATTAGAAAATTACTACAAGTACAATCAATCACAATAACTTCCTACCATATCACACTATACCAAATTTCTAATACTACCATAACTTGAACAAATTATTTTGCCGAAAGAGTATGCTTCTTCAAGTTAGTGTCTTGACGAACTTGTAAAAATCCTTGACTGCAAAAAAACTTCTAGACTTGATGTTTCCTGTCTTTTGATGATGTGGAACTCTCCCAAGTTAAGACCCAGATGGGAGTTTTGCTGAAGCATTTGCAAATAATGAAGCGTGTCTCAAGCAGGAGATGAAATGGAAGAAAAAAAGATACGGAGGGAGAAGGTGGAAAGATGGAAGGCAGCTTTCATTCGAGTTGCAGATTTTGGTAGAATCAGGAATGGTTTGTAAAATCAAGCTGACAGATAATTTCCTCAAGTCCTTTTTTTTTTTTTGGGGGTGGGGTGTTAAGATCCATATACGTGAAAAAAGTTAATGCATTTCTAGTATGGTTTGAACAGACTATGAACTTAACTTTTAAATTATAAAAATCAATTACATTTATCATCCTTTTAAGTCAATTAAAATTTTTGATCTAAACGCACGGTTCTTTTAGGAAATTAATTGCTGACAATATTTTTTAGCCTGAGTGGTACTAAAATTGAAAAAAAAAAGAAAGAAAGAAAGATAGATATCCCAGACGTATGAAATATCGGCAAGGTTATCCAAAAATTTCAATAATGTGTAACTATAAATTTGTGCATGTGTTAATGAAAGAATAAATATGGGTAATTTCAAAATCATGTACAATTTCAAAATTAATTTTTTTTATAAATATCTATTTATTTTGTTATAAATTTTGTAACTCAACTAAAAAAATGAAATAGACATTTTCATCTTATTTTGTTTTCTTATAATTTTTATTTTATTTTTCACAAATTCATGTTCTAAATATGGTATTAATATATAAATATCACGAATTCATGTTCCAAACGTAGAATTAATATATAAATAGAAATTTTGAACCTAATTATCAATTCTTTAATTAGTCCAAGAACTCCCATGGTTGATGAACTTATAAAACAAAGTCTTCCAAAAATTATATACTTTCTCAGATGATTCAAAAATTGTCACTTTTAATAACTAATAAAAATATATCATTTTTAATAATCACAACTTAAGAATTTATTAACGTGGATCTGAAAATAGTGAAAGAGTTAGAAATTATAAAAAAAGTGGGTGATTTGCATCTTGCCCGACAACTCATGCCCGACTCCTTGGATATTTCATTAATTCCATATCCTTGGAATTAGCTTAAATGTTATAAATTGGATCGGATATTCTGAGTACCTAAAAGTATTTTAAATATTAATATTTAAGATATATAAAAATTATATTCTTTTGCTAGTTGTTGGAGTGTTATGTCTTGTCTTGTAATTTTTTAAAATTACTGAGTCAATTTATCTATGTCGTGGCGTGTTCATATTAATTTTTTTTAAATTGTGTTTTGTTTTGTTTAAACTTTAAGTTACTAAAATTTTAATTAGTTTTAGCAACTTTTAATTGAAAGTTTTTATGAGCATGTAACTTTTGATTGTTTGATAAATTTTGAACATGATTTTGTGCCCAAAAAAAAAATCACTAAAAATTACTAAAATTTAAAACTTCCCAAACAGATAACTTTTCAAAATTACTAAAAGTTACTTCTTATTATTATAATTATTATTTTGGCAATCAAACGGCTTACTTTGTCCAGAAGCTCCTGGATGTGACATGTTTTCAATGAATGAAACTCAACATATACGTTGTTCACTAAACTGAACCCACATAATCCTCAACCTAAGAGCAAGAATTACATTTTAATTCTCGAATTTGTAAATTCAGTACGAATATTAATCAAATACTAAAATAGCTACACTCTATAATCATTACCAAAAATTTTAAGATTATTTTTTGTTAAATATAATAACTAAATATGAAACTATTTTTATAATTCAAAAAAAATATATATATATATATATATAAAATAATATAGCCGCGTCGCATTCAAAATTAAAAAAAAAACTTAAAGACATATTTTACACATAATATATTTATAAATATATATTAAAATATTTTTAATAAGAGTTATGAAGTTTTCGTAAACTGACGCTCTCGTGCAGTTCTCTCTCCTGTTTTCACTTCTTTTACGAATTATAAGACTTAGAATTTAATCTGTTTTAAGTGTGAAAATTAATTATAAACTTTCCTTTTTTTTATTTTGAAAGAAAAAAAGGAAGGAAATAACAGAGAGAAACGGTGAGAACTTAAAAAGAAGGTAGTGAAAAAATAATAAATTACATTATTTTTTATTTTTCCCTCAAATCCGGCAATAAAATAGGAAGTTTTTTTTTTTTTCTTTTTCCTCCGCTGGTCTTCCCCTCTCTTTCTCG
Organism: Sideroxylon spinosum; assembly: GCA_003260245.2. NCBI lineage: Eukaryota > Viridiplantae > Streptophyta > Magnoliopsida > Ericales > Sapotaceae > Sideroxylon > Sideroxylon spinosum. The sequence continues at coordinate 6,037,934 of QLOD02000029.1, read as the reverse complement.
CACTTCTCTATTAGTTTTTCACTATTAGTTCCCTGAACAAAGTATAGGCTCCGTTTTTAGCTACAAATTTATTTTTATAAAATTTTAAAAATTATTAAATTTTTTCAATCAAATTTTATCACGTATCATTTTTATAATAATTTTTCATTTTTTATGAACTTTTTCAGAGTTTTAAACGTTAAGTATTGTTTTAACCTCAAACAAAATTGATTGGATTAGTAATGTTTGTAATCGAATTTTCGATAAAATTAAACAAAAGTAGTTTTAAAAAATCGAGTTGATTCGATTTTTCAAAATTGTGCATTGAATTTTTGAACAATAATATAATTGTTGGGTTTTATTTATTACTTTCGCGTCTACTCATTCCAACAAACCAAGTTGCAAATTCAACAAACTTGATGGCAGCTTTGTCCATCACTCTTTACCGACAGTCTGTCTTTTGCTTTTTGCTTTTGTTTTTTTTAACGCTTTTATCTTCTTCCCCTTTGGCAACTTGCTAGACGGCTTCGTCTTTCACTTTTTACTGACAGTCTCTCCTTTTTGTTTTTTTTAAACATTTTTTAATAAGTTTGAAATGATAAAAAATAAAATAAAATAAAATAAATTATAAATTTAAAATTCGAAATTCGTATAACGAGGTAAAAAATAAATAATTTTTAAAATTTTTAATATTTTTCACTAATTCTCAAGATTTTGACACTTTAAACGGAGCCTTTATCATTTTCTTCTTCTTGGCAACTTGCTAGGCAGCTTCGTCTATCACTTTTTACCAATAGTCTCTCTTTTGCTTTTTTTTTTTTTTTTTCCTTTCAATACTTTCATCATCTTCTTCTTTTTATCAATTATTGTAAGGTAAATTACACTTATCAGTCCTCAATATTTGAATAATTATATTTACCATTATTAACATTTAAAAATTATGCTTATCTCATTTATTTTAAAATATTACTAATATTGAACTTATTCAGTTAAAACAATAGTTAAAATTTTACAAAATAATAATAATAATAATAATTAAAATTTTAAATATATATATATATTTTATCCTATTTTATATCAACTTTTATATGTTTATTTGGTGTTTCCATTATCCTCCATTGTGCTTTTGCATCTAAGAAACACATATTGGTCGAGCCTGTAACAAGACCGACTGACCCATTGAAAGCGGTAATCTGTATGTGAGTAGCCAAGGGCAGAGTTATGATTTTTTTCTATCCCGGGTTATATAGAGATAATTTTTTTTTTCTTTCATGAATAATTATCAATCTAAATACATAAATTTGTCAACTTAACTACAAAAAATTCAATCTAAATATGTAAGACAGAGTACAGAAAAAAAATAAAGTTCAGATATACATAATAAGACTCGAATGTACATAAAATAGTAAACAAAAGATAAAAGTAACGCATATTATTAAAGTTGCACCCTTTGATATTTTAGAAAATAGAATTCATCTATTATTGAATCTAAATCGATATTTTCAGCAAGTTCTCGTTCAATGTAAATCATCATAGGATCTGCAGAGAACTCCTCTTCAATTTTACCGCGAAGAGCAATTTTAATATGTTTTATAACTGAAAATGCACGTACTGTAGTGGCAATAGAAACAGGCAGAGTCAAAATAAGACGAATCAATTTGTCAATCAAATTATAGTGTTGTAACTTATTTATTTCAATTAATCTTTGACATAATTCAAAAATAGTAGACATATTCTAAAAGCTCTCGTGATGAAGCACATTAACCTTGTAATGCTCCAATTAATATCTCAAATAATGCATTTCCTGTTCACTAAAATATTCATGATAAAACTTCTCTGCAAACTTACAAAAATGATCAACTTTTAAATGATTTAAAGTCGTCCTTAGGTTTCAAGGCAGAGGTAAGCACAAGAAGTTCCACTACCCCATTATTGAATCTAGAATTTAACTCTTCCAATTGAAAATCAATTACCGAGTTAAACATGTCAACATGATAGTGTTGGCTAACTGTCAATGGTTTTTTTTGCTAGCATGGACGACTTGTAACTTTTCTATACCAACTATTCATATCCAGTATATCAATATCATATTGTGTGCAAATAGATTGCACATTGATAAGTAGATGATCAAATCCATCTTTTCTCAAAGTTGGAAGCAAAGTTTTAGTACTTGAGACTGGATCCATTGCATTTAAGATGTCAAGAGATTTGTGTTGCAAGGCTCGACAAAGCAAATCAGTAATCTCTATAATTTTATGCATCAAATATAAGATAAATACGAATTCAAAAGATCTCATCACAATCAAACAACTGCCAGTTTCTTCACGTATAGAGTTAGAGGACCCCTCATAACCATGCTTTCAAACACGATAATAGTTGTACCATACATATCTATTAAGCTGCAAATAGAATCAAAATGAGAGCTCCATTGAGTAGTTCCACTCCGACGCAAATTACCAATCTGATTAGCACTTCTACCAATCTCATGTTCTCCTATAGTTACCACATGTGCGATTTCTATAGCTTGAGTAAAATGTAATTCCGTATGACTTTTGGAAGAAGCACTAATAAAATTGATAATAGTTGTCAATTTTGAAAAATATAACCAAATAGAAATCTCATTTCTTGTAGTTGCAACTAATGCTAGTTGTAGTTGGTGGACAAAATAATGCACATAATATGCATACGGGTAATCTTTAAGAAATAGAGCTTGTAGTCCATTCCAAAAGCCACGCATATTGCTAGCACCATCGTACCATTGATCTCGCATGTTGAGGATATGCAAGTTATATCAAGCAACGACATCAGAAATTTCTTTTTTGAGTGTTGAAACAGTAGTATCTGAAATATGTACAATCTCAAAAAAACACTCCTGTAAGAAATCTTGAATGTTAACAAATCTCAAAACAATAGCTATTTATTCTTTATTTGATGCATCTTTGGCTTTATCAATCAAAATACAAAACTTCACATCTCCAATAAGAATCTTTTTCCTCACTTTGTTCGCGAGAATATGCAAAATTTCTTTTTAAATGGTTAGTGAGGTATACTTTGCATTTTCATGAGCTTTTTCTAAGACAACATCAGCGTTATTGTACATGTTAACATTGTATGCATAATTCAACAAATAATCCTTCTCACTCATCCCCCATCAACACAAATGTGGATCTATGGGCCGGGATCTACCAATTGTACATGTATTTTTTCGAATTATATATTATATTGAAATTGTAATAACTAACCTTTAACCTCTTCCAATTATATTCGCAACAGTTCAAGTGTCCAACAATAGTTCCAAAAACAATTTACCAAATAGCCCTAAAAGTATAGAAAAAAATTAATAAATGCATCGTAGAGACTTTGAAAAAAAAAAAAAAAAAACCAAACAAACAGCCCTAAAAACATAAAACAACTTTTCTTTAAAAAAAAAAAAAACAAAAGGGATTTTCTTTAAAACAAAAAAAAAAAAACAAAACGAAAACGTAACATCTCTTACAGTCTAATGGATGACTACAAAGTTACATATGCATAAGTTGGGTTTACTGGTGGTTCAAAGAATTATTGGTGGAGACGTTAGGGCTGTTGATAATTCTTTCAAAAATCAATACCTTTGCTTTGAGAGAATTACTGGCGATTCAAAGAATTATAAAACCTCAAAATCATTTCATTATTTGTGTTTTCAAAATATATTTTAGAAAATAGACAATTAGTTTATACATAAAATAAAAAATGATAAAAAATTGTTTTAAGTATTTTTAATCAAAAATAAAGAAAATCTCAAAATAAGAAAAATAAAACATTTTTTATTTCTTTATATTAGAATTTATAAAAAATAAAACACATAAATTAAAAACAAAAAATTAAAAAATAAATCAAATACCACCTAAATGGAATTAAGTGGACAGGCTTGGTAATCAAAATCCAGACCCAAATAGCTTTAGGGTGGATGTAATGACTATTAAAATATTATTAAATTTAGTCCAAGCCTAACTCAGCTCATATCCATCTCTACTTACTAATATAGTATTACGGAATCACGATTGTTGATAGTATAGATGGTTATAAATAGAAATTTTAAACTATAAAAATTTGAATTTATCAGGGAAAAATTAAATAAAAAAATAAAATAACTAATTCGCTTTATTTTTCGTACATAACTAAGTAAGAATTAACGATTTTCTTACAAATATCTATTTATTTTATTATCAATTTTGTAACTTAACCAAAAAAAATAAAAAATAAAATAAAACATACATTTTCAACTTATTTTGTTGTCTTATATTTTTTTCATTTTTATTTTTTTCACAAATTTATATTCTAAACGTAACATTTATATATAAATATCACAAATTCTTGTTCCAAATATAAAATTAATTAATAAATAAAAACTGTGAACCTAATTATCAATTCTTAAATTAATTCAAAAGCTCCAACGTTGGTGGTGAATTTATGAAGTAAAGTCTTCCGGAATTTGTATGCTTTCTCGGGATGATCCAAAACATTGCCACTTTTAATAACAAATCAAAAAACTATCCTTTTTAATGATTATAAATTAAGAATTCTTAACATGGTTCTGGAAGATAATAATAGAGTTGGAAATTATAAAAAGGTGACCCATTTGCCTACTGGTTTACAGTTTATGCCCGGTGACAGCTAAGACAGAAGGGGGGCAATTGTCCCATTCATTTTTTTGAAAAAAAAATTAATTATATATATATATTTTTAATATTATTCCCACTAAAATTCTCTCTTTACCGTTTCCTTCAAGTTATCCTTACTTGTTCCCACTCTATATTTAGATTTCAATAAATTTATTTAAAGATTTCAATAGATATTTATTATTAAAATCTTGAAATTTTATCTTCTCCATTTATCCAACTTTAACTTCTTTTTTTTTAATTATTTATTATTATCCAACTGCGTATCTTCTTTTAGATATCATTATTTTTTTTTTGGATAGAATTTTTTTATTATTTATTTTTTCTTTTATCATTTATGATTTTTTTGGATAAGTCTTATCATTCTTTTAGATGAGTTTTTTTTTAATCATTTATCTAATTTTATTTTTTTTGAAGATAAGTCTTATCAATTTTTTTGAATAAGACTTATCAAATATTCTACTTAAGCCTCAAAATTTTTAGGTAAAATCCTGCTCCCGCGGCAGACTCCTTGGATATTTGTTGTTTTTTTTACCCAAGCTTGATATTTTAAATATTTCACACACAACTGACTTTAAATATTTTAAATATTAATATTTAAGGTATATAAAAATTGTATATTTTTTTTACAGGTCTTTCGGTGCCATGTCCTGTTCTGCAATTTTTTAAAATTATTGAGTCAGTTCATCTATATCGTGATTCGTGTTGTATCAATATCCATACATCTTAGGTTGTGTTCTTTTTTTGTCTAAACTAAAGTTGTTAAATTTTTAACAATTTTTAACTACTTTTAATTGAAAGTTTTTATACATTTACAACTTTTGGTTGTTTGATAATTTTTTTAATTACGATTTTGCATAAAAAATCACCAAAAATTTATCTTTTATTTCTCCTCAAATCCAGCAACAAAAAAAGGTAAATGCTTTTTTTTTTTTTTTTCTCTCTCTCCCTCCACTGGTCTTCCCCTCTCTTGCTAGCACTTGTCTGTCAGCTGTTCTCTACCAGTTCACTGAACAAAATATATATTTTTTAGAATCGGACAAAATTGGTTGCATTAATAATATTGATAATCAAAATTTTAATAAAACTGACCAAACTAATTTTAAAAAATCAAGTTGATTCGATTTTGCAAAATTTTAATTCTTTTATACACTTTTTAATTTTTATTCTTCTCTCACTAATTAATTTTGAACAAAAATAACGCAATAGAATAAAGCACAGTAGCAAACAAAGTGACCGCAACAATTATATAACTATTGGTTTTTATTTATTGCCATCGCATCCATTCAGCTGTAGACAAATACTTTTCTGCAAAGCCAGTAAATTCTTGTGCATGCCCGGACAACTTGCCATGCAGCTTCGTCTCAAACTTTTTACCAACAGTCTCTCCTGTGCTTTTTGATTTTGATTTCTTCTTCTTCTTCTTTTGCTTAGTTATTGTATTATCGTTGATCTTCAAAATTGAAAGTGCTCATTAATCCAAACTGTGCGGCCAAAAATATCTTGCCCGACTACAATAGTGTTTTCCTGATCATAAATTACACCCCCGACCACGAGTATATTCTATTTAAATAAGGACTCAATAGTTTGATAGTTAAGTTGTATAATCACTTTACTTATTATACTCAAATGCTTCAGGAGATAATATCTGCAAAATATATACATCAAAGTCACTTCCTCACAAGTCCAAAGACTTACATCATCTAATATCCAATACCACCACCTACCATCATCGTGCAAACATATCAATATAAAACATGTCAGGTTCTCACCCTATAAATTACAAAACCATAACCAAGATACGGGCTCTTCTTCTTCTCTCCCTCTTCTCTTTCTATATGGCTCTCTTTACACAAGATTATTATTTATATGCCTGTAACTGACTTAAGTAATCCTTGGTCGAGAACCACCTCTAACCGTTTTATTTTATCATTTTTTTACATGCAAGTCCCACCGAAGAGAGTTTTCAGAAACATGGAAAAAGGGGGTCAACGGAAGAAGGTTAAAATTTAAATCAAAAGAATTTAAATCTGACTCTACACCCCCACCAACCAACTATAAATGTCGATAAAACAAAGTCTTCAACTTGAATAACGGCAACTCCATCCCTTGAAAAGTTCTCCAATTATACTAATTCCACATTACCCAAAAAGTGCGAAGGGAGCCATACAACAAGCATTCCTCCTTGCTGAACTGACCTTGAAGCTACACCATGTCCACAACTATTCTTTAGGCCCTACCTTTAGCCACATATATTCAAACTTGAATGGTTTTGGACCGCCTCTGACTCCGCCACATTTCGACAAAATTGGAAAATGATTAGAAATAATTAGGAGTGGCACAAAATCCCAACCCCTGCTCACCCTTTTTTTTTTTTTTTTTTTTTTTGAGCTTGAACAAAATTTGGAGCCTAAATAGTTGAAGGGGTTGGGTTTGGGATCGCAAAAATTGGCCTAGCACTATCAGGGTCAATTTAATTAAAACATTTATATTTATTATATTTTATATATTTATATAGTGTTTTATTTATATTTTCCTATCAAAAAATATTTATTTTATCTCTATAATTTTTAAAATTATTTTTCAGCTAATAATATAATTTAAAATATATTTAAAAACTAAATGGGATTAAGCGGGCAGGCTAAGGATTAAAACTCAAGCCTGATTTTTTTAGGCCCCGCTCGATGGTTAATAAGTATCATTAAGCCCAGCTACCCGTGTCCACCTCTAGAAATAAAACCAACGCAATAGAGATTGAATCTATTTGGGAAACATATCAACCCATTCGGCTAATACCAAAAATATGTCAACTTTGGATTTGCTTCTCACATTTCACCACGTGTATCTACGGCCGTTTAACAGTAGATCAATCAGTCCCAAGTTCTACGTTAAGGTGGCAAAAGCCCACATATTGCCATCAACAACCCCACCCCCAGAGACTTTTTTTTTGTTCTACAGAGGTATTCTTCATATTTTGTCGGAATACTGTCAATTTTGAAATATTTGGTAAAGTACTGTTAGTGAGCAAAATATCGCGTTTCTTTGCCAGCCCACCTCTCTTTCTCCATTTTCTGATTTTTTACGCTTGAACCCTCTCCAGCTCATCTTCTCCTCCTCTTCTTCTTCATTTCAACAGGATGTCCTTCTCCTTCTTCTTCTTCATGTTTCGTCACAGGTCCTCCCTCTTCTTCT
>QLOD02000029.1:5988392-5999612 GCA_003260245.2 Sideroxylon spinosum | reverse complement strand
GATGCTATCTTAGGTCTGCCTTTCTCATCTATTCAATTAATAATGTGGCTTTCTTTAGGTGTTGATGTGATAATTTGCAGAAGTTCATGATAAAATGAGTCAAACATACTGATGAAATATGGAGCACAGTTCATCTTATAATGATGTCATCCTCAATTTATTAATGTGGATTAGGAAAAGGAACTTAATTTGGGGCTGTGTTGTGTGGACAAATGTTGGAAATTTTAGAACCCTGGAAACCCTTATTCGGTGGCAATAAAGCATGTATGTAACATCTTCCAACTCAATAGTTTAAACTTATGAGTTAAAACCCATTTCATATTATATTAACCACATAAACGTCTCTTAATTTCCAACGTGGGACAATTTTTTTAAATCTTTCGTGTGTACCCCCCCAACGATCTCGCCCTCAACTTTGAATGTCTGAGCTTTTCCTCAAGTGACAGTTTTTTCAGGCTCTTTTTCTTGTTTACGGGCTAGTGGGCTTTCCTATATACATATCCTAAATGCATCTTCCATTATGATTAACTTCAATCTTTTGGGCCAATTCTCTTAGTTGTGCCAAGTGAACCCCGCACACATCATTTGCCATACTTTCCAATCACAAGTGCACTATGGCTTTTACCATACACCATCCACCAGTCCACAACTCTCCAATTCATGATTCATCACAATGATTGACTACTCGTGAGCTCAGTCTTTCCTATGTGGTGACTTCTCTTGAGCTCTATGGTTTAAATTATCATCCAAGACGGTGAATGTCTTGGCATCTTGGATTGGTATCAAGAAAGGCCATGCCGAAGTTTCAAAACAATTCAAAGAAAATCACCGATTGCATTTAACTCATCTTATGTCAACCAAGACTTGTTGAGATATCAACGATACACCAATATGCAGAGATATAACGACGAGATATCAATACGAGGTATGATATCTCAGTAAAACAAAGCAAAATTGAAAACAGAGGTTTGACCTTCAATACTTTGTATATGGACTCCCAAATCACAATTGCAACCTCAACTCACTTCAATTCTGAATGAGAGAGATATCTAATATTCATAATCGCATTGTTTGTGTGTGGGGGTTCATATATTGGCCTTTGCAAACCATCATCGCAGGCTTGTGGCCTCGTCTTTATGGTCACGTATCGCAATGTTGTTACAGGTTGTTGTTGCCGAACCATCATCGCCATCACAACCTCCTCCTCATCACGTCACAACATCGTCTTGGTGTCCTTGGCTTGCTAGTTGCCACTACAGACACTCTAAAGTTTCAAAATCGAACCCCCGTCTGGTGAACAGTGCACGTTGACTGAACATCTCTCTCTCTTCTTCTTTTTTTTTATTTTCTCTCTTTTTCATTTTTTTCTTTTTTTTTTTTAATTATTTTTTTTAATGGCCGAGATTTAGAAAAAAAAATCAGTATACTTTAAGGAGTTTATTAAATAATATACTTTTGGTATTAAACACACTTAGCATTATTTAATATTTTATAATTATATTATGGAACATATTATGAACATAGAGTTTTTTTTTATGAGTCATATTCATAAATAAAATGTATATTTATTTATTTTCTTTTACATTGTGACTAAAATTAAAAAAGATTTTGACCATATGTGGTTTATAAATAATGTTATTTGTGCCCAATTAGCTCGTTTTCATGTTATAAGTACTTTATCTAAAGTTTAATAAAATATTTACCATATATTTGGTCATTTAATACATTAATTTTATCATTTAGAATATTTATATGATTTTTTTGAATTTATTTAAGCTAAAAATGTGAAAAATTGCATATCGCCAATATTGTGATGCAACACTACAATTGCATAAAAAAAATCATGGGCCAATATGACACGACCGTGACTTTGAATCATGCCATGCACACCATTTTTGTGCATCTTCCACAATACTCAACTTCAATCTTATAAGCCAATTCTCCCGTGCATGCCATCCACCATACTCGCCACCCCCTAGTGCTTTGTGGGCTTTCATCACACACCATCCATCACTCTGCAAAACTCCAATTTCTTGGTCCATCTCCAAGATTGACTCCTTGTGAGCCTAGTGGTTCCTATGCACACCATCTATCTGCGTATTCCAGTAAGCCACTAAGCTCAGCTTTAATCTTATAGGCCAATTCTATTGGTTGGGCCAAGCAGGCCTTTGTGCACCATCCACCATATACTCGTGACCCATGAGTGGTTAATGGGCTTTTAACATCCACCATCCACTAGTCCGCAACCCAATCACATGTTTCATCTCAAAGATTGACGTCTCATGAGCCCAGTGGTTCCTATCCACACCATCTATGTGCATCTTCCACTATACTCAACTTTAATATTATAGGCTGATTCTCTTGGTTGTGCCAAGTGGGTTACTGTGCATATCATCCCCCATACTAAGCCACTGGCAAGTGCTCACTAGGCTTTCACCTTGTACCATTCACTTCTCCTCAGCTTCCTAATCTCATGCTCCTTCTCTGAGATATATTCTCCTTATTAGTCCAGTAAGTGCTTTTTGCACCATCTACCAGTCCACAACACTCCAATCTCATCTTGTACTTACTACAACAAGGAAACTCAACGCATGCATTTCTTGTCCCACTAGACACGAAACTAAACCTGTGAACTGATACCTATTGTTGGGAAACTTTATAATTTCGGAAACCGTTAGAGGGGTGACAATATAGCATTTATAGGGCATCTTCCAATTCAAAAGTTTAAGCCTATGAATTATGACCCATACGATGCTAATATTAACCACACACTCATCTCTTATCTTTTCAATTTGGGACAATTCCTTTCATCTTTCATATGTATATGCAACAGAAAAAGATGTATACCTTAAACCAAGCTTGACTCTGTTGGTGTAAAATTGATTCCAATTCCAATAACTCATAGGGGACCTTTGGATGCCTACCAGTTGGAGTTATCCATGTAGATATGTCTATCTGGATGGATGTACATGTGTTCTCTTCTTTCTGTTGATAACTTGATATATTTGGGCTTTTTGATTTTGAAATGTGTAAATCTTGGGTGAGCATATGGAAATCAAGAAACAGTAGATCTATAATTGATACAAAATTTATGTGTTCTCAAATACTGCTGTGGCCTTATTTCCATTAATTCATCTGCTGCCATTTCCATGCACTTTGTTTTTACATGGGTTCAGTCACAGCACATCACATTTACACTGTCCTGTCATAAATAAAATGAGCACGGTCATGCATATGACTAGTTAAATGTTAATGACAAATATTTACCCTCTTGTGGTTATTTACACAAAAGATTTGTTAGAAATCTGTTGATCTGACATTGTATCTATGTTTTTTTTTTTTTTTCTTTGTCCTTTTTTTTTTTTTTTTGTTCAGGGCTTTGTTGAGGATCAATTTGGCCTGGGCCTAATTGCGAGGGCTGTTGAAGAAGGAATTGCTGTCATCAAACCTTTGGGGATTATGATCTTTAATATGGGAGGCCGTCCAGGACAAGGTGTTTGTAAACGATTGTTTGAACGGCGTGGACTCCGTGTTGACAAGCTTTGGCAGACTAAAATTCTTCAGGTAAAAATTTTCTCTTGAATGAAAATAATCTTTCTGCCTAAATACAAACCTCTTAAAACCTTTTGTTGCAGGCTGCAGATACAGATATTTCGGCTTTGGTTGAGATTGAGAAGAACAGTCCCCACCGTTTTGAGTTCTTCATGGGGCTGGCTGGAGATCAGCCAATTTGTGCTCGAACGGCATGGGCATATGGAAAGGCTGGCGGTCGTATTTCTCACGCTTTGTCAGTTTACAGTTGTCAACTCCGTCAACCAAATATGGTGCATACTTCACTACATTCAAATTTGTGGATTCTCTTCATTTGATGGGTAGGAAATTCAAACGATGATACTCATTGTACCCTACTGACAGGTTAAGATAATTTTTGATTTTCTCAAAAATGGGTTCCATGAGATCAGCAGTTCTTTAGATTTATCATTCGAGGATGATTCTGTTGCGGATGAGAAGATTCCCTTCCTCGCTTACCTTGCCAGTATTTTGAAAAAGAGCTCATTTTTCCCATATGACCCACCAGCTGGAAGCAAAAGATTCCGCAGTCTCATTGCTGGCTTCATGAAAACTTACCACCATATTCCTCTTAATGTTGATGTAAGAGAACTCTTCTTATTGAATTTTGGAAATGAAGTTAACAAACTACAAACTAATGGCCTAATTTTGGTATTTTCAATTACATAGCTGTTAACATCCAAATTACCCACACATGGATTCTTCCTAATTACCCATAAAGTTTTTAAATATATATAGGAATTGAGAGATTGTTCAGGGGCACCAATTGATATCACAATACATTTGCAAGAATATATTTGAAATTTAGAAGCAGCAAAGATCTGCGTGTTTTTATTTTCTTAAGTATCTTTTTAATTGTTTCTACAAGAATGAAATTTCCTTTCTTTTTGGGAATTATATTTGGAGTTCCTTGGGTAATGTATAAACTAAACTGCATGACTGACTCATTTGTTCTCAATTATCATACAAGAATGTCATTGTCTTTCCTTCGAGGTCTGTGGCAATAGAGAATGCTCTACGTTTGTTCTCGCCTCGACTTGCTATTGTCGATGAACATCTGACCCGACACCTACCCAGGCAGTGGTTAACTTCATTGGCTATCGAGGTTTGTATATGTATTATGTTTTTACTAAAATGCTTTTTGATATGTTTGTCTTTCATTTATTAGTTATATTAGAGAAGCAAATTTGAGATTTTTAAGTATACAATGTGCCAAAAGCTTAACTTATCAGAAAACGAGCCCAATAATATATATCAAGCTATCTTAACACACGCCTTACGGGCGAATCCTACTCGCACTTGGACTAGAGAGTAAGAAATAAAACAAAACAAAGTGCACCAGGTCAGACAAAAAAATTGCACAACAATAAATGGAGAGTAAACACTAGTAATGAGCTACTATGTTAAGTCACTAATTGTTCCAAAGACTTAATTTATTAGGAAATGAACCCAACAATGTATATCATTCTATCTTGACAAAGGTTTTATTGTCTAGATTCGACTTGTAATCCCTCTAGCACCATCAACCATGAAAGATTTTTACTCATGGATTCCATGTCTATGGTGTTTTAGATTGGCTAATGATATCTGGGAGAAATATTGTCGTCCTAATTATGTACATGGCATAAGCAAAGATGGTCGTCTATCTCCTCCTCCTCCATCTCCTTTAACTTGAAGCTATTGATATTCATGGAAGCCTCAATATTCATTTGAAAGGTTTCAAGTAGAGTATAATGTGTGTACTTATCAAAAAAAAAGAAGTAAAGTATAATGTGTACCATGCAGAGAAGGTATGTATATGACTCTATAATGAGAAGAAATAGATTCCTTTTTCCTGCATATTCATACCCACAAGAAATAGATGAGTAAATAATGAAATTACCATCAAATTGTTGATGCTTTATCACCTTTGTGTCCCTTCTAGGTACTTTGGGGACCTCCATGTTCCTGTTCTTTCAACTATGTAGTGGTTGTTTTTCTCCCCGTTCTTTGATCTGTTCATAAATATCTAAACTTTTTCCCAAAGTTACATTGTGTTACTTGTAGAGTCTATTATGCTCTTATTCCAAGTCACTCATATGGTATAGGTTGCTTGTACCTGCATCTTTTTCACATTTAATTGCTTTTGTTGATTTTGATTTATCCATGCGAGTCTGTTTGTTGGTGCATCTTCTTTTTTTTTTTTTTAATCATTTATTAACTCCGTGTTATTTATTCAGAACTTCATGCCCTTCAAGTGAACCATGGGCCTAGCACTCTATTTGTTACTGATTTCGCATCTTTTGGTTCTTTGATTGATAGGAGTCCAATTTTTTCTAGTAAGACTTCACAAGAAAAAAAGAAAGTAGTCTACATATTGGAAAGGGGTTCTCTAACCATTTGTTGGGTGGTTGATTTTAGAACTAAGGTTGGGTAAGTGAAAGTTGTGAACCCTTGATTTAAACAAATATGGTTGTAATTTTACTTTCTCCGATGACGGTTCTTCATATCTAGGTTTGGATTTTTATGAGAGTAAATTTTTAAAGCATAAAATGCACCTCTATGTTTGGTAATTTGCTTAGCCAAAGTAGAATAAAACAAAAAAGGTGGTGGCGCATCCAAGTTGGAAAAGACACGAAGGGATGGTTATCAACTACACCTTTTTACCAACTCCATCATGCTTATTTGTGGGATGGGATTACTGGCATATGTTCAACCCTGTTGGATGACTTGAGAAAAATGTGACCCCATGCTTCTATTGTAATGTACATAGATTGATCCAATATCTTTTCCTACTTGGTACATGTAATGAGATTGGTGGTACATTCATCTATCCCAACATTCATCTATCCCATTTTAGCTAGGAACTACTAATCATTATAAACCATTTTATCGTGTTTGAAATGGGTTCATTTTGTTCCTTGTAGCTTTAGAAATGCATTTATTTTCTATTTTCTAGAGGATTGGTTGAAGGATTTGATAACAGAGTGCTAATTTAAAGGGCGGCTTGGTGCACTAGACTCCCACATATTGAGGGTCTAGGAGGGACAATGTATGTAGTCTATCCCCATTAATTGGAGAGATTGTTTTTGAGCATGGAACCCACGGCCTCCAAGTTGCAAAGGGGCAACCTTATTATTGCACTAATTTGTTTCACTTGAATTATTGTCAAAGCATCGTGTATATTCAGTACAGGAATTCTGTCAATTCCTATGGGAATAGAATGGACCATCTTCAGTTCTTTGGGGTGTCCAAAAATTTCTTTAGTATCTCTTTCTCTGTAATTTTTTTGCTTAGGCTGGTGCAATGTTTACCATATAAATATTTCTTTCTTGCAGAGTGCAGAGGCCAAAAACCATTCGGAGGATGTACTCACTGTAATTGAAGCCCCTCGCCAATCAGATTTGATGATGGAGCTGATAAAAAAGTTAAAACCACAATTGGTAGTTACTGGAATGGCTCAATTTGAGGCAATTACCAGTTCTGCTTTTCAGCACCTTTTAGATACTACCAGAGAAATTGGATCACGCATTTTCTTAGACATGTCAGATGACTTCGAGCTATCAAGCCTCCCCAGTTCCAATGGTGTCTTGAAATATCTTGCAGGAAATTGTCTGCCCCCGCATGCGGCAATTGTATGCGGCTTATTAAAAAATCGGGTATATTTTCTTCTAATCTTAATCAACCGAGGTAACTTGGTAATAAGCATAACTTATATATTTGCTTTACGAAATTAGAGATTGCTTGAAATGATTTATATCCATATTTATCTGTTGAATGGATGAAGCATAAAATTGGTAGGAAAATTTTCTTTCCAGGTTTATTCAGATTTGGAAGTAGCTTTTGTGATATCAGAAGATAATAGCATCTTCAAGGCATTATCCAAGACTGTGGAACTATTAGAAAGCAACACTGCATCAATTAGTCAAGCCTATTATGGTTGTCTCTTCCATGATCTACTGGCCTTCCAGCTTTCTGATCGACATCCACCTGCAGAGGTTAATCAAATTGTACACTCTTACTTTGTCATTGACAGTATATATCACTAACTTTTGAATATCAGATAGTTGTAAAAATATTCTGCTTTGACATTTTAAGTTTTCCCAATTTACTTCTGATTTTCATAGAAAGCCTGATGTGGGATCAATCGACACCAAGACCTCTAATTTTTATGTGAAGTCCTATCTTCCATATCCTTGCAATTCTGCATGCGATCCTCTTGCCACACCACTCAGGACTTCAAATTTTGAAAAATCTTTCAATACAAGCAAGATTAACTGCAAAACGTAAAGTTCATTCATGTTAGATGAATATTTTAAGTTCTTTTGTTTCTATCTTAGACTCAGCTATGTAATGTCTAATGAACATATGTTGTCAAAAATAATAATCTGCAGCTAGCTACACCTTAATTATTTCGAGCAGGTCCTTGAAAATCTTGGTAAACCACTGGTTTGTAATTTCTGGGGAAGTATATTCAAAATTGACTCTTCATCTTTGTTCATCAGAGAGAGAGTGAGAAAGCGAAAGCTGGTAAGATGATTGGATTTGCTAGTTCTGCCATCTCAGTGCTCGATCATGCTGAGTTGTCAGTAACTGAGGCAGATGACCCTTCCCTAGTTCATATGGACGTGGATCAAAGCTTTTTGCCGATACCATCTCCTGTCAAGGCTGCTATTTTTGAAAGTTTTGCGAGACAGAACATTGCAGAATCAGAAATTGATGTGACAACCAGCATCAGACAATTTATTAGGAGCGATTATGCCTTCCCAACCTCTAGCAACACAGAATTCATATATGCAGACTGCCCCCTTCCACTTTTCAATAAGCTTGTCCTCTGTTGCAACCAAGAAGGTGGAACTTTGTGCTTCCCAGCTGGCTCCAATGGGAATTATGTTTCTGCTGCCAGATTCCTGGAAGCAAACATTGCAACTTTCCCTACCCAGTCTGAAGTTGGATTTAAGTTGACAGAAAAGACAGTTACGGCTTTATTTGAGACTGTGAAAAAACCATGGTTATACATTTCTGCTCCTACAATCAACCCAACTGGCTTGATTTACAAAAACGAAGAGATGGAAAACATATTGTCTACATGTGCTAAATATGGGGCAAGAGTTATAATTGATACTTCGTTCTCAGGATTGGAATTTGACTCTAAGGGCTGTGGTGATTGGGATTTGGAGCACTATTTAGCAACACTAAATTGTTCTGCTGAACCATCTTTTTGTGTGTCTCTGCTCGGAGGACTTTCCTTGAAGATGCTTACTGGAAGGATCACTTTTGGGTTTCTAGTTCTCAACCAGCCGTTCTTGGTTGAAACGTTCCACAGCTTTTCAGGACTAAGCAAGCCTCACAGCACCACTAAATACACTGTAAAGAAGTTGCTAGACCTCAGAGAGCAGAAAGCAGGAGGCCTACTGGATGCCGTTGCAGAACAGGAAAAAATTTTGGAAAGCAGATCTAAGCGCTTAAAAGAGGTAAACTTAAATGTACAGAACTCTTAGTCATGAGCGATGCTTTCCTTTTTTTTTCTATTATTATTATCATATTTTTCGTTTTCTATTATTGTATTTAGTTTATTGTTGCTTAAACCACATATGCAGATTGGTGCTTCTTCTTGTGATTTCTCAATCTATTTCAAGATTGGCCAACTAAATAAAGGAAAAATAAGCAAAATCCTCTCCATGAGTTAATTTTCAGTTCGTGTTAATGTGACATATCAGTGGTTATACCTTGGAATTCTTCCATCAATTATCCATGCAAATGTAGGTATTGAATATAATATTATTCATATGACTTGAACGGGGTGATATCAAGCTGAAAAGGAAAATTTTGTTGGATAAAATATGAGGCCAATTATACTTTATCATATAGAGTGGTAATTCATTAAAAAAAAAAAACAATACTCTCATAGGATAAGTGCGGCGAAAATGAGAATTTTAGATGAGTTTGTGTTGAATATATCCAAAAAAAGGTTAAGGTAGTACCAATATAATATATGTTGAAAGAGTGTTGTTTAAGATGGTCCTAGGTCGCATGATTCAAAAGTGGAGTGGGATGAGATTTGAGAACACGAGCACAGGGAGCGTCAATTTTTGAATAACATATGTTAGATGGCATTGTCAGTGTGTCTATTAAAAATAATTAAACATATATATTTTGCGTAAAATAATATTGAACATAGACATTGATCTTTAGCTTTTCATGTATGATTGTGATACAACCAACTTATTTTGTGCATAAATCTGTACAGCAATTTTGTACATAATCATTATCTTTGCAAATAAGTCATCCTAGGATTATTCAAATCATGATAACATTATATATGTGATGTTTAACGCTCTGGTCTCTCACCATCCCATGAATTTTTTATTCCATTTATATACAAACCTTTTCATTGGATGATTGATGAGAATCTTCATTTATGTTTGCACTGCCCCATAGCAATATTGTCCTATGGAAAATGGACCGTGATCTAGTCAATGAATGACAAAACTTCTGAGGTGTTTATTCTAGAACAATTAATTTAATCATAATATGGGTTAAGGTAACAGCAGCATGGTCTTTCGGATATAAAATATCAATAAACCAAATGGAGACCTAGTTGGAAACTTGCATGTAACACATTTTGCTTGATCTTTCAGCACTTCTAGAATATTAGCATGGTTCTTGTGCAAGGTAGGTCATCTGTGTTATATCCATTGATAATGCCATTTATAATTCAGCCAAAAAATGTGACTTTAGTGGACCGTTAGCGCCTTGTTTGCTATGGTTATTTCTCAAACTCTCATTCTTATGCAATTTCCTTTCTAACGAATGTGCAATACAGACTCTTGAGAATTGTGGCTGGGAGGTGCTTGAAGCTCACGCTGGTATTTCCATGGTGGCAAAACCATCGTCCTATATTGGGAAGAGTATTACACTAGAAAAAGATGGAACTACTTGCAAAGCAAAGCTCGACGACTCAAATATCAGAGAAGCCATGCTCAAGGCCACCGGGCTATGCATCAACAGTTCTTCATGGACCGGAATTCCTGGATATTGCCGCTTTACAATTGCCATGGAAGACAGTGAATTTGAACGCGGATTGGATTGCATCGTCAAGTTTAAAGAGGTTGTTATTAACAACTGAAATTGTTCTACCATTTTCAGTTCCAATCTGATTCCCTTGCTTTCAGTGAAATGAACTAATCCCATGTTGATTTCCAGAACTCCCTTGTTGAGCTTTGTGCTAATTGAGATTTTTCCTTATCCATGCAAGCATTTACTGATTTACCACGGCAATATCGGTCTCATGTTTGTTGCCATAAGAGTAGTTGTCATGCAAGATTACACGTTTTTTGATAAATTCAACGATAGAAATACATTTTTTATACAATTATCGGTAGTTAAATGAATTTTGTGATGCCACATTTGAAAAAATATGCTTGTCATTCTTGCTGTTGGTCAATGCTTATATTTTAGTTATTGTTGGCATCTTTAAAGGGGGGATTTCACTTTCCCACTCGAGTTTTATTTGAAATTTCATTTTTAAGACTTGCGTTGTTGTTGTTGTTTTCTCTCTCTCTCTTTTTTAATAACAATTAATTATCTAAACTTTTCATTAGTTAATATCCTCTTTAACTGAATTGTTAGCTCCACTTACCAAAAAATAAAAAATAAAAAATAAAAAAT
>QLOD02000029.1:5973660-5983898 GCA_003260245.2 Sideroxylon spinosum | reverse complement strand
TTCTTTTAATGCATAAAACGTAAAAAGCTATAAAAAGATAAATAAATCAAAATTTTGTCAAAAAATTATATAAAACAAAAAATTAAGCAAAAATAGTATAATTTTTCTTTTTTTTTTTTGAAAATTAAAAACAGACGCTAATTCGTAAAAAAAAAAAAAAAAAAATTGATTTTCAACTAATTATTCATCACCTTTTTTTGACGGCTAATTATTCACCATTACTTGCCTGGGATTTTCAAATAATAAGAAAGCAAGTTCAGTATTTCTACCGAAGGCAAATCACTTCATTTGCACCGATCTTCAAACCGAGGGAAAGAAGCTTCAAGAATGGACGAAACCCTCAATTCATCGGACGCTCAACCCTCCGACGAAGCCATGGACGAACCGGAAAACCAATTTCAAAACCCTAAAAACCCTTCCGACGCCGATTCCGATTCCGACGACTCAGGCGACGAAGCCGAAGAGGCGCTCCAGATAGAAACCCTAGAAACCGAACTTTCCAGTAACCCCGCCAACTACGACGCTCATGTTCAAGTAACTCACTCTCCTCTTGCGTAGTACTTTCTTGATTGTATTGATTTGTATTGATTCACTGTGTGTCGGTTTGATCGTTCTTTGTCTAGTACATAAGAGCTCTGAGGAAAAAGGGGGACATTGAGAAGCTACGACAAGCGAGGGAGTCCATGAGTGAGTTGTTTCCGCTCAGTCCTTCAATGTGGCAGGAGTGGATTAAAGACGAAACCTCTCTAAGCTCTGGGTACTGTGTTTTACTATATTGCATTCCCTTTTCTTATGTTGCGCTCATTGTATTATGCGTTTGAGATCTTCTTCTCATGCCTGTTTCCATTAACTTCTTGTATTTTATCAACTTCATTATACTAGTTACTTGAATTAATGGTTGATTTTATTTTATTTTTCCCATGTCTTTGTTAAATGTAAACCTAATTTTACTAAATAAAATTTGCTGGCATTTTTGCTTTCTTGAAATTCGGCAATGAACCCATATACAATGATGCTATATGTCTGGTGTAGAGTATTAGGACGAACGAAGACAAGCAAAGTGACAAATATTTCTTCTCCATTTGGAATTTTGTGCTCAATGCAATATGTATTTTTATTTAATTATCAAAAAAAAAAAAAAAGAAGCTTTGACTGATGCAAAATATACAGCATGTATTTGCTCCATGTCCATCTTGTGCTACTTTACGGACAGACTCATCACATCCACATAAGAATTTGTTCGTTGAGCTATGTTGATGGCCTTGGGAATAAAAAAGTAAATTTTTATGAATTTTGCTATTTCAACTAGTTTGGGGATCACTGCAGAACATTTTCAATAATTGGAATCCTGAGGTTGGTTCAATTGATTAGGCATTGGGTTTGCTCTCCAATTGTCATTGATTCAAATCTTTTCATTTCCATAGGAGGTTTATCTGGTTGTGATTTTCAGGTTCTCAGGGATTTGTTAAAGTGTGCACAAAGTGGCTTAAACACTCTAAATTATAAAAATAAAAAATAAAAAAATAATTGGACGTATGATATTGCAAGATTATTATAGGTACTGGTTTTGTCTTGCTCTCGTTCTTGCTTTCGCTCTCTTTTTTTTTTTTCTTCTTTTTATATTTATTTTTGGAAAGGGTGGTTTCTCTGGGAAGTAGTTGGGGGTGTGTGAGATTTAAAAGTGGTGTCAAACAGAGCTGCAGCTCGATGAGTGGTTATGCGCGGAAAGGGGGGGAGTTTTCTTGTAATAAAATCCACTGTCTAAAAAAAATCCTTTCTGTCAAATGTTCTACTTTTTTTCACTACCAGTCCCTCCTTTTGTTAAGCATTTTAATTAGCAAGGAGATAACAAGGATGGTTGCAAGCACATATATATATAGAGTGGGATATTGTAGGATCCTTATTCTAGAAGGGGGAAGTTTTCTTGGAATATAACAGCTGTGCAATATTCCCATCTTCTTCTATTATTCCCTTCCTTATGAGTATTTTAATTAATTAGCGAGGAGATAACAAGGAAACTGGCAAGCATATATCCATATAGTGGGAGAATGTAGTATAATACAGGATGTTATATTAGAGGGAGACTTCAATCATTTGGTCATTTTTTTTCTTGTGATAAAGTCGTCCTTCTAAGATGACTTGGGGTCTGAAGAAAAGGAGGACTGGTAATTTGGTTACTTGGTATTAGGGGTTCAGAGATAAGAAAAATTGTGAAATATACAGTTTGTCTCCATTGATTTACCCTTTGTTGTCCTAGTAATTAGAATAGAAATGGAATACGTAGGAATATCTTTCATGGAAATAAAATGTTGACTTTCGTTTTGTCTACTGTAAGCATTCTTGTTATTTTGGATTGGATTTGAAATACTGCTTGTTGGCTCAAAAATCCCTAAGAACATGCACTATAGGATTTTACATTTCCTTCTCATTTTCCCTATTGTTTGTTTTACCTTTCTTTTCCCTCCCCACATCCTCACTCCAAACACACCCTAAATAACAATGACGCTAAAAGAGTTAAGGAGAGGTAATGGGGCAAATTGTAGATCCCTATTTGTGCATAAAGCTGAACGTTATGAAAAAGGTAAGAGTACGAATTAATATGAGTACTTTTGAGAAACATGAAATTTGATGCACGTACATTGCTGCCGCGCTGCAAACCTAGATTCTTTTTCCCTTTTCACATCGTTAGCTATCTGATTGTTTGGTATTACGTGCCTCTTTGCTCATCCAAATTTCTTCACTCACAATGTTGTCACTAATTTGAGTTGCTTCTAGCAAGTATTCTCTATGAAGTGTTTTTCATTTTATGTTTGTCTTATTCATTTGTTGTTTTATATGTATTCTCATGAATTTATTTATTTGAGTTTGTTTTGCAGATCTGAGTCTTTTCCTGTAATTGAGAAGCTGTATGAGCGAGGAGTGTTTGATTATTTGGTTGGTTTCTGATCTCATTGTAAACTCTGATTAGTTTTTTTGTTTCCTTCAAGGAGATACAAAAGAAATCACGCATCAAAAAACTGAAAAAAATCTCCGGAAACTACACAAATAAAAAATAGAAAAGAGAAAATAAGAGAACTTGTAATGGCAAAAGTAATTATAGTTTTTAAAGGTATAGCTTCCTCATATTGTCTTTATTTTCCAAGAAATGATATCACTTAATGAGGAAACTATAATTGGAAAAGTGGGAGATCTGAAGGTTTTTAGCTATCAGAAGAGTAGAAACAAACAAGAAATTGGAAAAGTCACACTCTGCAAGAAGGAAGATGCTCTTTAATAGAAACTCCTTTCTTGATTGAGGTACATTTTTGCTCGTGTAGCAAGCTCTTTGACTTCATATCCAATTCTGTCTTCATAGCTGGAGCGGGTTGTCTCTGCATTGGTGCAATATTTGAAAAGATTTTCAATCACTATCGCCACAAAAGTTTATCAAAGAGCTATAACTTGTTGTTCCAAAGTTGAAAAATCCTGATCTTGCAGTGTGTGTGTGTGTGTGTAAATATATATAAGCTTTCAGTTCTACGTTTTGGATTCAATTTAGCTCCTTCACAATCATTAGTTTGAATGCATCAATGGTAACAATTTGATGGATGGGATCTGGTGTGTGCTTCAGTTAATGGAGATGCTTGGTAGAATGACTTTTGAGTTGTTCAGTTTTGTACTTTTGGTTAATGAATATGAAGAATTAATTAATAGCTTATGAAGTTTGCTATTGAGGAATTGAGTGTGGACTTCGCTTTTGGGGAGAATGGAAACTTTGCAATAGTGAAAATTAACTATATTTTTTTAAACTTATGAAACAGGAAAAAGAAAATCATGGATGAGTATGGGAGGGTAGGAGTAAGGGTTAGGTTGAACTTTTGGCTGATTAGCTCTATTTTGGGGAGTGGGAATAGGATGAACTTTCACTTGTTCTCCATCTGGAGTGGAGCACACCTTTCACTTTGCAACATACCGTCCACCTCTCCAACCAAGAGCACCTCTGATTCGCCGTAGTCACTTTCATTTCCAAAGCTACTTTGAAACAATGTGGGGATGGTTAAAAATAATGATTATGAGGTTCCTCTGAATAAGAAATCCAATCCTGGAAATACACTATTGGGGAAAAATGTGGATGGTTAAAAGAACTTATTTCCTTTTCTATTGAGGTTAAAACTATACATAGTTAAGATATCGGATACGAAATCACTGGTGCTCGATCTAGTGGTATTTTTATGGGGATTCCTTTTGTTTTCCTATTGAAGTTAAGAGAACATTAAGTTTATTTCTTTTATAGATGTCCTCAGGGAAATGGCTAATATCTGTTTTTATGCAGTCTGTCCCATTGTGGTGTGACTATCTAAATTTTGTACAAGAACATGATCCATCAGTTCGTGAATGCTTGCCTGTGGGTATTTTGAAGGCTAGGAACCTCTTTGAGCGTGCTCTTACTGCTGCTGGCTTGCATGTTGCTGAAGGTAGGAAGATATGGGAAGCATACAGGGAGTTTGAACAAGCAATCCTCTATGCTATTGATGCGACTGATGTTGAGGTCAGATGATATTTTTGCCATCTGTTCTCTTTCCTGAACCGATTTCCTGAATCCAATTCAATTGATTATTATATGATAGCAAAAATCTGAGTTCTCTTGCAAAATATTAATTCTATATGCAAGCAATTCAAATTTTTTTTTTTTTGGAACTTAAAATGTAGAAGTCCCATTTGAGGTGGTTTTGAACATGCTAGAAGTAATTACTCTTATGATGTTAATATTCGTTTTTTTCCTTGTCCAAAAGTCGCTGATTATAAATATACATGTACACGTGTGGTTGTGGGCTTATGTTCACATGGTATCCTTTCTTATGTAAATATATATTGTATGTTGTTGATGTCAGAAATCTTGATTGAGCATCTTCCTAGTTTTTGTGCGAGAAAAAAAAAAAAAAAATTTGTCTTTTGTATGATGTCGTCGTCTTTCGCATGGCTTGGATATAAGCATCTGGCATAAACTGCATATCCATTCAAGCCATGCCACTATGATCATATACACAAGTTTCTCTCAATGTTTCCATGTGGTTTTGCATTTTTTCTTTTTTCTTTTTTTACGGGTTAACTTTCTCCAAGTTAAACCTTTTCGCCCAACTTTCTTTTCATTGTGGTTCGTGAATGTTTTCCTGTTTTGGCAACTTAAGTTCCATCACTGGGTAGAAATTTCTTGTCATAAGTTGACCATCTAGTTGATGGTTATCAGCACTTCCCTTTTTGGCTACATCTTTAATTTATATCTTAGGGAAGACTATTTCGAGTATTATGGGCTCGTTTGGAGTCCCAAATATCTCCAAAAAAATTCAAGAAACTTCAAAAGTTTTCAAATTCTTCCAATCAAAATTTACCACATGTCATTTTTACTTCACATCAATAGTAACTTTTGATTTTTTTGGGGCACTCCAAACACCCCCTGTATCTTGTGCAAAAACTGTTGTTAAAAGCACACTAATACTTAGGCGACGTGCCCTTAGTAAGACTGTGCCTACGCAAGCACAAGATTGATGTAGTACAGGGAAGGAGAAAGAGAAGGGAAAAGGGAAAGAAAGAGGGAAGGTGTAAAGAGGGAGAAGTTAGAGAATAGGGAGAAAATATTCAATTTAATTCAATTCATTCAAACCTAATGATCCAATTCAAGTTTAGCCTTTCTATAGGCTAACCCTAAACAAACATTTCTAAATTACCTAAAAGCAAATGAAGTCAGAATAAAATCCTCAAAATATTAAAAATAATCAAGAAAATAAATTGGGCGAGAAATAGATCCAGAGTGGGGAAAGAGATTCAAAGATGAAAAGTAGAATAGTGAGAGAGAATGGGAAATAGGACAAAGAATAGAGAGAGAGAGAGGAGAACAAAACCTTAGTGAAGAGATAGAATAAGATTAGAAATGAGAGGGAAGAGAGAGAAGTAAGGGAAATTCAATATTATTCTATTCATTATTGAGATAGAATAAGATTAGAAATGAGAGGGAAGAGAGAGAAGTAAGGGAAATTCAATATTATTCTATTCATTATTGAGATAGAATAAGATTAGAAATGAGAGGGAAGAGAGAGAAGTAAGGGAAATTCAATATTATTCTATTCATTATTTCAAGCTACATAATCCATTACACCTAGCACTTATGTAGGCTGACAAGAAAGTCTCCTAAATTAGGTAATTGAAAATAAAACCCTACTTAAGATATGGTGAATTAATCCTAATTATACAAAAATGAAATGGCATAAAATAAAATTTCTACTAATACTGAATTCCCAAAATAAACCCATCCTAGAGATATGGATTCCACTAAATTCAATGCTTATGATATTGCATGAGATATTTCGATATCTTCATTTTCTTTCACATCATTCTCCTTGGCTAAAAAAGGAACTTGACTTTGGCAAGTTGATCCCCTCATTTTGGTGACAACACAGTAGAAGCTAAGTAGTTGTGCAAGCCTTTTCTTCAACTCATATACATGTAGAATTGGTGGCTTGAATTTGGTGTCCCCATTAACTTCACCAGATTGGGTTGCACCAAACTTCCTTTGACTCTTGACCATTTCACTTAATGCTTTCCACTATAGGTGACGAAAAGATGCTAAACTGTAATGCCCCTAACCAAATAGTGCGGGACGGATAGCTTGGGAATCTGGGAACTATTTAAAAACAATAAAAGCCTGATCCAAGATCAAGTTAAATTCAAGTCACAACAATCAAAGAATATCTCAAACATCCTTCAGTCCAAAATTAAAATAAAATAATGATCCAACAACATAATTTAAATCAGCGTCACAACTCGGTGACAACTTCCAAAGGCCCACAAAGCGATAAAATATACCATCATCATAATACAAATCTCAATAACAGTTGGGACCTACACCTTGGATCACACAAACATAAGTGCAATCGTCAAAATCTGACTTGGTAAATAAGAGAACAACTTGGAAGGGCATTCCCACAACTTGTGATCTACAGCGCAGATCTGAGTTGCTACGGGGTCGATCCTAGATCCGAACATCTCGGGCTGAGAAATGGAACCCAAACCAACTACAAGATTATGCAACAAAACTTAAGAATCAACAAGGTTTAACATATAGAAACAAATTGACATGCATGTACACACACACTCACACACACACATATATGCACATACCTTACGATCAACCATTATCATTACATATATACATCAAACTATTCTAAATCATGCCAATAATCTCAAAACAAACATAAGTTTGTCCCACCTACCTCAAATCTAAAGAAAGATGAAGAAAATGGAGAAATTCGATTTTGGTTTCCAAACTTCCAAAAACTGTATCTTTTTTTTGATGGGTAAGTGTAAAATATATTAATAAACTGAAAAGTTACGTACAAACATTGGGTCTAATCCCAAACAAAAGAAAAGAAAGTATCCTAAGATAACTTAAGCAGTTATCAAAGGATGCTATCTTAAGCACCATTCCTATCCCTCTTCTTTGCACTTTCTTTACAAAAGAAAATTACTTTTTGTATTTCTCTAATTACTAAATGCACCTTTGGTCTAGTATCTTCACAAGCTATAGCATTTCTGTGGCTCCAAATGTGGTACGCAGGGGCGTTGAAGGCTGCCCGACATAACCTGCTGACTTGGAGTTCCTTTTGAATTCCTACACTGCCCAGCAGATTGCATCATCCCAATTACCAGCAGCAAAATAGAGACCAAATGGAGCCATGACAGTATGCCAAATTCTGTCCGAGAAAGAAGAGTGCACCAGCAAATGATCAATATTTTCTATATCAGCTCCACAGAAGTAATAACACATGGAATTTCTGAAACCATAACTTATCAAATTGTCTTGAGTGTTGAACTTTCTTTGAATGGCTAACCAAGAAATAAATCAGTGTCTGGGGATGCACCCGTTAAATTTGACAAGAATATACCAATCCACAGTTGGATGAGATAATCTTAATGAATTCCAAGCCTTCCTTACAGAGAAAACATTACTTGAATCCTCAACCCAAATTACCTAGTCGTCGCAGTTAGCATCTGGAGGAGGCAAAGTGGCAGTTAGTTCTTTGAGGACTAGCAATTCAGGAGAATTTGCTGCAGGCAAATTCCATCCTTGGGAAGAGACAAAGCATTCACATGAACCGAAGATCCAAGTCACGAGTCATAGATTACTCTCTGGTTGATATCTGAGCATATAGGGCCTATAGGGAGCCAATAATCAAACCATAGGGAAGCAAGGTTACCTTTGCCGATCTTGTAGCAGATTAAGGCTCTGGCCACCTCTCTAAGCTTCAGTTTTCTCTAGCTCCAAGAATAGTCACTTGGAGCTTTCACAGTCCAAAAGTTCTTTAGTTCTGAGAAGATTAGCATACACCCATCTCACCCAATTGCTAGTAGAAGAGTTTTTCAAGGCTATTTCCCATACGTATCTCAGCACTGAAGCTTTATTCCACTTTTCCATCTTCTTACTGCTAAGCCCCCTTCTTCAATTGGACGAGTGGCCTTATCCCATGCTACCTTTGCTTTGGTAGTTTGAAGTGAAGGACCGTCACATAGAAAGCTTCTCAGGCAGCTCTCCTCTTTCTTGATTATAAATTAAGGCAAGATGAGTTGAGCACTCCAATATGCCTGCATACTAAACAACATTGATTGAATCAGTTGAACTTAACCAGCATAAAGAAAGAAAAGAGCTAGTCCAGCTCTTGATCCGAGCAAGAATCTTTTCTAGCAAAGGTTGGCTATCAGCGGCACTTAATTTTGAGAAAATGATAGGAGCACCCTAGTATTTGACTGGGAGAGAACC
This sequence comes from Sideroxylon spinosum, assembly GCA_003260245.2. Taxonomy (NCBI): domain Eukaryota; kingdom Viridiplantae; phylum Streptophyta; class Magnoliopsida; order Ericales; family Sapotaceae; genus Sideroxylon; species Sideroxylon spinosum. The sequence goes on along the minus strand of QLOD02000029.1, from coordinate 5,975,107 downwards.
TCTAGAGAAACCCAACAAATTTTCTATTCTGATAGCCTTTTGGTCCCTCACTCATGATAGGAAGAGTTCACTTTTCTCGTGATTAGGAGTCAATGCTGAAAACATGGAAAATAGCTGTAGGCTGCTGTGCAAAATATTTACTGATTCTGCATTTCCTTTACAAAACAAGTAAGAGGTCGTCGGCAAAATAAAGATGAGAAGTAAGAGCCTTTTTGCATCTTCAATGGTAGCTGAAATGATCTGAATTGGATATCTCCTTCTTCAAGATTAAAGATAACACATTCATGCATAGCACAAACAGCTAGGGAGCAATCGGTTCTCCTTGTCTCAAACCCCTCATCCCTTTGAACAATCATGTGAGCTCTCCATTTATAGATATAGAAAACATTTGAGAGGAAATACAACTTTTAATCCAATTTATGAAAGTACCAGGAAATCCCATTAAATCCATAGTGTCCCAGATAAAGCTCCATCTAACTGAATCATAGGCTTCTCTCAAATCAACTTTGATAGCACATTTAGGAGAATTTTGTTTCCTATGGTATCCTCTCAGCAGTTCCTGAGCTAGGGGTGTATCATCACTGATTTTCCTACCCTTAATGAATGCGGACTAACTAGCATCAATAACACTAGGTAAAATCAACTTTAATCTGGTGGCCAAGATTTTAGAAATACACTTATACAGAGTGTTACTGCAGGAAATTGGTCTAAATTCAGAGACCCGAGATGGATTAGGGACTTTAGGGATAAGGGCTATCGCCATATTGTTGACTTATTTTAACAAGCTCCCAGACTTAAAGAAAGATAACATAGCTTCAGCCACATCAGTCCCAACAACAGACCTAGCAGCTTTAAAGAAGAAGGCATTGAAGCCATCTGGCCGAGGCGCCTTACTAGAACGGAGAGAAAATAAGGTTTGTTTGATCTCTTCTCTAGTGACAGGTTGGCAAAGGGCGACAGATTGAGAAGAAGAAATTCTGCTATGCACAAAGCTAGACAAAATTTATTTACCTGGATAAGCAGTGGTGCACTCAGATCCCAGCAAAGTAGAATAAGTTAACAATTTTAGATTTGACCTTCTCTAAATTTGAAATCCAGCTACCATCATCTGCTTATAAGGATGGAATTTTGTTTCGGTTGTTCCTGGCTTTGACACTTTTATGGAGGAAACTAGTATTCCTATCACCCTCCTTTAACCATTGGATTCTGCTTTTTTGTCTAAGAATACTCCTCTCTTGATCTATAGTGGAATAGAGTTCAGTAACTAACTCCTTTTTTCTTTCAATGAGCTCCGGATTGTCCCCACTCTCAATTGCTTGTTGTATGGCTAAAAGATTCTTGATGCGGAAACAAAAAAAAAATATATATACATATATATAATAATTATTAGGATTTTATTTTTATTAATATTAGATTTTATATCAAGATTTTATTTTATTTTATTAAA
>QLOD02000029.1:5948737-5959414 GCA_003260245.2 Sideroxylon spinosum | reverse complement strand
ATGATTAAGCTTGATTAGGTGGTCCTTATCCTTTTGCGAAGCTATATCAGGTACTTAATATTGATGTCTGATGATCAGTTTAATTTTAAGAAGGCAATTGTAATGATCCGCATTCACATAGTACAATATTGTCTGCTTTGGACTTGGTAAGCTACTTCTCAGAAGATCACCCATTCTAGTACTGCTCCCACTGAACTCAGTGCCCTCACGGTTTTAAAAAGCATTGTGTCGGGATTAGAGGGTTTTAAGGAATACATCCCATGTAACTTTCGTCCAGTTGCAATGAATAAATAAATGATTAGTTGATTCTGCCTGGCTTTTGCAAAGAATACATCTATTAACCAAAGTGTATCCCCTCTTTTGTTTATTCATTGCAAAATAAATGACATGGCTAATAAGTAGAATTTTAAAATGCCCTTGTTTGTTTGTCTTATTGTCCTGTTATACAACGCCATCACCATGATGTGTAGAATCATTGTAGTGAAATATTTTCTCAAACACAGCTAACAGGTGATTAACAATTAAAATCAATAGGGTTAATTACAATGCAACCCTATACTTTATCCCAAAGGGGGAAAAAATTATCACTGACGCGCCTTCAGGTTTCTCACAAATGCAGAGAAACCTTCTTGTTACAAAGACCTCCCTTATTAGAGTTGTCAGATAACATATTTATATCCATAACGGGTATACTTATGTTTTTATCTTAACCATTCCTTGTATTTACTTCATAAAATATTTGATTACACTTGATCAAACCTTCTCTCTTTTGTCTCTTTAAACAAAATACCTAATCCATCTTTCAACAATCATGGTTTTTCAAATAAGTAAATAATTTATTAAAAAGGCATTGGGGGATGCTGTCCAGTGCAAAACTAACCTAGTAAGCTCCCATATATATTGTTCCATGTTCTCAATGAATGGCAAGAAGCCATGCAAGTATGGATCCTTGCACCCGAGAAGTTGCCTATACAAAGTGGAGGAGGACATATTTCCAACGGTAGTGTTACTAAGTCAACCTTTATGATACTTTGCAACCGTTAGTGGCCCTTATTTCCAACGGTAGTGTTACTAAGTCAACCTTTATGATTCTTCACAACCATTAGTGGCCCTCCCTCTGCGAATAATTGATGTATTATTTGCTTGCTCCTCTCCGTGCAATTTCAACCTAACTTATTGACGAAAACAGCTCACTTTTGTTCCTAGTTTTTTTTCTTATTCATGCTCCAATATTAATATATATGAATTTCTTTCTTTTCGTTATAGTTCTTGATTTACTATAAAATCTAGCTAGAGGGGATAACTAAGAGAGGAAAAAAAAAAAAATAATAATAATAAGAAGAAGAAGAAGAAGAAGAAGAATCAAATCAGGGAGTACATTCGTGGAAATAGATTGTGAGATTCATTAATCCCTTGAATTTTTTTTTCCCCCCCCATTTTTTCATTTTGTTTTATGGGAATTAGGCAGGACTGTAATTTTTCATATGATGTTCATTGATGATGATAATTAAGATTTGGGAGGAATCTTGAAACCCCTAGAAAGGTGATTTGCTGAATGCTTATAACTTTGAAATTTTGAGAAATTTTATCCTAATTGTTAATAAAGGAACAGGCCTTAAAGCATTTTTCCAGAAAGGATCACGTCATAGTGCCTCTAAGAAAAAATGTATGGCTACCAGAAATGAACCTACTTTCAAGGCCTTCTGGTTTTAAGCATTACACTGGTAGATAGGAGGAAAACTGACAAAGATTCTTCATTTTGGGTATTGAAATCTGAGGGCTCTTCTGAGATCACCGTGGGATGATTGCATGAAATTTACATTTCAAGGTTCTTATACCCTTTCAATAGGGTAGCTGAGTCTTTTTTGCCAAAGTTTTGCTGATAGTGACTCAAAAGTTCGCTAAATATATGAATAAATAGCAATTTGAAGGAAAATTAGTTATTTAACATTTTGAGATATTCATTGGTTGGATTTGCCACTAATTTTGTAGATGCATTCCTAATTGGATTTGTAAGTTATCAAAAGTTTTTGGGGAAGTGGTGGGCCTTATTAATGTAGTCCCTCAAAGTTTGAACTGTGTTAAGTGGATGTGAAGCACTAGTTTTGTTTGGCTAGGCAAGGCATTAAATTTAAGGTGCAAGGCATAAGTTAAAAAATTTCAGCACCATTAATATAATAAGAAATCAGGAAAAATATTTATTCGGGCAAGAGGATACACTTAAGCTTTTCTATAGGTCATCATAAAACCATTAAGGGAGTTCTTATTTTGAGCAAGGCGCGAACTAACTTTTAAAATTATAATCATGTTAAGTATAGCAACTGAGCTTACCTTTCCTTTTCCTTTGTAACGAAAGTAGAAATATCAATGCTATTCAAAAAGGGCTTGCAAGGTGTAACTCCCCACCACGGTTGGTGTGGGGCGGGGTATGAATGGTGAAGCTTTATTGGACAGCCACATGGTGTGGCTGATGCATGTTTTGGCTTGTCTGACAAGTATTTGTGCTCAATGTGTGTTGGACATAACCGCAGCACTTTGTCTCCATTCTTTATAGTTGAAAACGGTTGGCTGTTAGTTTATTTCTTTTCTCCAGGAGTTTATCAATCTTTACTAGTGCTGCATGGACTTTGATCTGTCTGATCTTATTCTATAAATTAGCTACTGCTTTTGGCTTTCGAGGAATGTTTTATCTGATAGTACATTTTGGATTAGATGATACCTTCCTTTCCTAAAAAACAGAATCATTCAGGACATATGTCATTCATGGCTACGCTTTGAGAGGGAATTTGGCACTCTGGAAGACTTTGATCATTCCGTACAGAAGGTACTTTTTATATGCTGCACCTTCTTTTTTATTTTTAATATAGTAGCAATTTAACATTTGTAATGCAAAAAATTTGGTTCAGATGAGAAGGGGGGGCATTAGTGGGCATTATTTTGCTGCTTCTGAGAGTTTTATCTGAAAATTATAATGTGGTCTCTCATTTATTGGAAGTCTGTCCTTGAACACCACAGTCCACATACTTTGGCACCACTGTCATTTTTCACTATTTTTCCTCTCTCTCTCTCTTTTTTTTTTCCATAGTAACCATCTATAAATACTCGAATTTACGATATATCCATTTAAATAGCAGAACTTTCACTCAGCAGATAGAATTAAGCTTCATATGCTTTAGCTCTAATCAATTACCCATCAATTTTGTTTTTATAAGCTACTCACTGAGTTTTGTGACTCTTCAAAACCATCTGCATGGAGTCATAGTATATATGTGGTTAATTAATTCTAGTGGTTGAAATTACATTTGTTCTCAATATAAATTGTGGTTAATTCCTTCCAATGGTTGATAATAACTCTGTCCTTACAGTTTCATGGGTTCCTTATCATAGTGGCTATCAGATTATTAAGGATTCTCCCCCTCTTGATAGAGATTCGAGTGTTTCTCCTCTTGGCTAGAAATTTGATCAAACGTCAAAGGGTAGTGTAGCTTTAGGCCTTATACTTGTCCATTTCTGGACTAACTAAAGTTATATTATATGGATATCTATTTTTTGTCATAATAGTAAGATGTCCTTTCCTATGTAATTTTTTTTGTATTTTTTTTTGGGGGGTGTGTGTGTGTATCCTTCCTAGACCCTACAATGCGGAACCTTGTGCATTGGGCCATTTATATATATATACACACTTCTTTGTAATCAGGTTGTATCTGGCTTTGTTCTACCCTCGCAGCTCATCTTTGTTGCTGGTATAGCATGTGATTAAGCATTATGTTACATAGACTTAAGAGAGTGCGGGTGTCACCGTGTCAGTCCACTGTCTGCTGGTCAGGCTTCTTAAAATTTTAAATTTAGGATAGTAGAATATGTATGTATCGTTTTGTATGGTTTGTTTGTAATATTTCTTGATTCAAAGTCGGGGTTCCTGAGAAGCATATGGAGGCTGCAAGAGTTGAGTTGGTGGTGGTACTTGATAGCTGTGGCTAGGTCATTAGATCATTATATTTTTCTGTCCTTCATCACAAACCTGATCCTTTAAGGTTGTGTTGGGGTTGGCAATGCCATTGGGCTACTATTTCTGTTTCAATACAGCTTTTCTGTGCTATTTTGAAAATTTATTATATGTTGATTTATTGATTTATGTCAGCCTGGCTATGAGCTCAACCTAGATTGTCCCTGTTTTGTTAGCCTTGTTGCTGGTTATTATGTGTGACGAGATCTACATTTTCATGGTATGCAACTTGGACTATATAATTTACCCTTTTGGCTTATAACATGGTGAGAAACAGAGAGCATGCAGTTTGGCAGCTTATTGTGTTAAACAAAAAGCAGTAGAAGAATTAATTTTTGTTTTCATAGCTTGCCTCATACCCTCTCCTTTCATTCTGTAACATCTGTAATGCATGGTTTGAGGTTGAGGGGATTGATGACTATGTCAACCCGTGAATCACATCATACTATTTGCTGCTTATTTAAGTGAATTTCCTTGTGTACCATAAAATTAGGATGAAGGGTGTCTATGTCATGATTGTTTATCCAGATATTGTTGTGATGCCCTTAGATATATTTCGAGACTAATTCTGATGCTTATTGTTCCAAATTTTTTAGTTCCTCACTTATAATACATTGGTAAACTGTGGAGTAAATGTACAGACTTCAAACTCAAATAATTGTTATGCTTTGCAGTGTAAGTATGGAAGACAGTGATTTACTGCTGCTGATGCTTTTTCCTCTCTCTCTCTCTCTCACTCTCTTTTTCAGGTGACTCCTCGTCTGGAAGAGCTGCAGTTATTCAGGTTGCAGCAGGAGAGCAAAAACATTGGTGCAACGACAAATCAGATAGAGACCTCTAAGAAAAATGCACGTGAAAAACGAAAGCAAGCTTCTAATATAGCTGATGAACAGCCAACAGCTAAGCGGCAGAAAGATACAGCTCCAAACACAAGGAAAGCACAAAGAGAGGATAAAGCTCAGGAGAACAACTCACTTGAAAGAAATAAAGTTGACAATGTACAGGACCATGATGGCAAAAGTGGCAGTGCATATGGAAAAGAAACAAAAGATTTGACCTCTGAAAAACCCAAATACAATGACCAATGCACTGCCTTTATCTCAAACCTTGGCCTTCAGGCAAGTCATCTGATGTCACTTCATCTTTTTTGAGGGCTGCACCTACACTCGTGAATAATAACAGGAATCAGTTGCCCTTTATATCACAACTAACATGTCTAATGACAACTTGTACAGGCAACTTACAACGATCTGCAAAGTTTCTTCAGTGATGTTGGTGGGGTAGTTGCTATTCGCATTTTAAAAGACAAGTACAGTGGAAAATCAAGGGTATTCCTCTGCCTTTCACATTCTCTATGTGAGTGCATATGCATTCATTCCATTAGTGTTCTTGTGTTTTTTTTTTTAATTCCTTTGTCATCCTTTCTGTATTCTCAAATGTGAAATGAGAGATCTGGCAACTCCAAGTTAGCTTTGAACTTTTGAGTTGCAATTGTTTGTGTTTAAAGCTTGTAATCGTGTGTTGAACTTATAACTGAGTTCTTGGTCGGAGTGCTTCACACATGAATCATGACAAACATTCAGTTGTCTGAGCATATAAGACATTTCACAGAGATGGCCTCCGACAAATGTAATTCACTGTAAATTCTGATTGCAACGGTGACATTTCATAGTGAGCTAATTTCATCCACATTTATTTTCCTTTGCACATCTTAATTATGGATGTGTGTTTGTAATCTCAATCTAGTTATTTGGATCCAAATTAAATTTAACTGTCCCAAACTATCTACCACGAACCCATGATATGATCTGAAATGGCTGATTGGGGATAAAGTTGCGGGGACAGCTTGCGGTGGAGGTGTGTCCTTCCGCCAGAGCATGCTAGATTGGTTGCATAGCTGGTTCTTGGATGACCACTTAATTTCTGTCTTCTCGTTATCTGAGGCCTAACTCGAAAAAATCCTCAGTACCAAGTCTTTTGAAGGGTCTGGCGAACATACTGCTCTTGAGAAGTCTGACCTTGGAAGAGTCGTTTTGATTGTGTAGCTTCCAGTTAATCACAGTTCCGGCGTTCATGCTAGTGCAGCAAGTACCGCCTGTGTGGCTTGACATTTAACCTTTCTAGTATTTAAGGAAGTAAATGCTAATGTTCTTGCATTTTTCAGTGTCCTTCACTTCGGTGTGGGTGGGATTAGTTTGATTCAAGGGCATGTAGGGGTTGAGTTTTCTATGCCAACTAATTGTGAAACTGCAGATTGAAGCTTGCTCTATAACCATTGCAAATCTCGCTTTCTTTACCTTCCAAAAAATATGTATATATCCCTTTCTTTCTTCCTCAATTGTTTCTATTCATTCTCTAGGCTATTCTTTATATTTGTCCTTGTAAATTTGCAGTTTATCTTCAACCAATTACATTTTTGCTAAAACACGAGCATGGGCAGAACCACACCTTGTGGTGTGGGGGCACCCGACCCCAATGAAGTTTTTTTTTTTGTTTTTTATTATATATAGTTATTATTTAAAAATTATATTCACAAATTTTATTATATTACGATAATTATTCTTAATAATTTTATTGTGAAAATATTCTTAATTTCTACTGAAATAGTATGTAATTTTCAACTTCAGTGACTAAGAAGGTTAGTTTCAAAGCGGCCATTATGATCCTCATCCTATTTGATATATTGGTTTTATTATTTCATGACAATATTTATTTTATGATACGAAAATGCCTCTCAAGTCATGGTACCACCAGATTATAAGGGATCCTGTATCACAATCATTATGTTTTATGTGTTATGCTTCAGCTTAGGTGGAAGTTTTTTCTTCTCTCTTCATGGTGTTGCTATTCTGGAGATCATTTTGCAAAGCATGAAATAGAATCAACAACTTATACGTGCAAGCTGGTTCTTCATGTTATTTTGGAAGCTTCTTCTATAATCAACTAAAGATGACCCAGTTTAGCATTGTTGATTTGAAGTTTGATCTTGTACACACCAGTCCTTATTTGGCCATGGGTGTGGTGGCATTCAATCTTGGGTTTAAATCTAGTATTCAATTTTTTCTTTTTTGAACTAGCATAGAGGCCTTGTCAATGAGAGTTTATTAATCGATTCAATCATCAATCAATTAGCTGAACCCTCTACGACAACCATTTATGCTGATGATTTATGTTTTGCATGTCTGAGTGAGGTGTAATGTTGATGTTTTTCTCAATTTTAGAACGTTAAGGAACCTTAGTAGGATTGGTTTTTATAAACTGTACAGTTATTACTATGCATGAGATATTTATACTTGGAATAAAAAGGTCAAGACAAGGTCACCATACACGATAGTGGTTGTGAAGTTTTGATCTTTATGGATTTTTATGTGCATCTTCCTTCTTATGAATTGCCGTTCAATTCATTCAAGTAAGCAATAATTCTTTCCTCAACCCTGTAGGGTTTGGCATATGTGGATTTCTCTGATGAGGCACACCTTGCTGCAGCTGTGGCAAAGAACAAGAAAATGTTGCATGGAAAGAAATTGAGCATTGCACGGTCTGAACCGCGGCGAAAAATGCGAGAACCTGTTGGGCGCCACACTCCAAAGGATGATGGTATGTTTATTGTACTACAGGAGCGGTTGTTTGTTTGTTTTTAATTAAACAAGAAAAATTATTTTAAAAGACAATACGGAGATACCACCCTAGAATAAAAATGTACCCTGTGAGCTCAATTAAATATCCAAGTGCTTTACATGATGCATAGAACTATGCACATCTGAATCTCCATGCTGTCCATGCAAACCAATCACACTAGGTTAAAGAATATTAAACACCATGTTTTCCTTGTGGTTTTGTGAACTTGCCTCGACCATGCCTCCGAAACTTGTTTGACCTCACGTAGAATAACCTAACTCATAAAAATGGATGGAAAAGTGATTAGTAACTCACCAGCCATTTGCAAAGACAACAACTCATCCCAGTTGCCGTTAGCTTCGTAAGGCTATCAATATAGGAATCTTACGACGTAGCAAACACCAAACAAAAAATGCTATATATGAAGGTGTTCCAAAGCTGCAAACTTGGTTAATCATGCTTTCTTCTACCAACCAAAGCATCATAAAAGAAGGATTTGACTTCAAAACATATTTAGTAAATATTCCTCATTTTGTCCCCTCCATCTTCCAGCTAGACAAACTCTCAAATTCCCAATCTTGAAAGATTAGAGTTATATTTTTGACATCACATTCCTACCCTGTACATGAAGATAATCCAACATCGATGCATTCCTATTCAATGGCAATTCATAAATTTGGTGAGGAGTTTGTTCACCCATTCCACATAGGATGGCAAGGGGACATGAATCAACGTGCTGAGAGGCCCAGTTTGATTGCATCTTGATATTATTTTAAATTGGCATGCTGGGGGTACCCGAATTTGTATCCATGCTTGTTTAGTATCTTAGCAGTAATTTATCCGCCGCCGCCCCGCGAGGCGGGGGGGGGGGGAGGAAGAAGGAATAATAATAACAGTTTCTCTGGCTGTTGAAAAATATCCCTAGGATTATTAGAAGCATTGCAAAAAATTAATTTTCTTGTCGGTGCCTAGAACAATTGAAGTTTCTCAGTGACATCAGATGTAGTTTGCCGGCGATCATATATATTGCATCTGTCATATATTGCTGTGTTGTGCTCCTTTTCTTTCTAATGGTGGCTCATCCTTGCTCTTTTAGCGATACTATTTTCTTTTGGTTTATCTTTGCTCTTTCGATCACACCTTTTTGTCTTTTCACTGACATTGAGAGGTGGAATGTCAGGTCATGCGAATGGACGTAAAAGTACTGTTAATGTTGAATCTGATTCTAAAGATTCATCTGATTTATCGAAGGGGACGACAGGAGCTCAGCCATCATCAACTAATCAGCCACGTAAAGCTGAGCATTTCGAGCTCAAGGGTAAGAACACATTTGCAGTGCCGCGAACCGTCAAACCTCTAGGTTGGACAGACAAGAATAAACAAAAAGTGGAGGGAGCTGAGGAAGGGGAAGGTGAGAAACCAAAATCCAACGATGAGTTCAGAAAGATGTTCCTCGAAAAATAATTTTGTGGATGCGGATCTGAAACCATCTAATGAGCTTTGGGGTTTGAACCCGAGCCCTTCATCCTCCCTGCCCTTGAACCGGAAAATAGAAAATTATGTAAGCAATTATAACTTCTCTGCTTCCTGCTCTAGGCTTGTATAAAGTTCCCTAATGTTGGAAGTCACAGGTGTATGAATTGCTGATGCTCACGGAAACTGTAAAATGATGGGAGAATTACCTTGTGAAAGCTTGTCCTTTCACTTATCTAACCGTGTGGAAAGATTTTGAACAATGCAGTTGAGATTATTTTGGTGAGCTCTTTGTTGTTTTAAACTAACAAGATTATAAATATTACCTATGTATATTTTTTTCTAGATATATGACTTTGACATTTAAATAAATAAGTAAATAAATCTTCTTGTGCTTCGTTTTCTGGGTAAATATTTTTTTTTTATAAAATATATGTATGTATTTATACGTATGTCATTTCTCTATCCTAAAGAAAACGGATGTGGGAACAAACTAAACATTTACAACGGGACAAAATTATCCGAGGATTGATGTAGAAGTGGGTTTTCCTGTTAGTGGGAATTGATGGCGGGCACATGAGCTGTGAGCTTTATCAGAATTTACGGGAACCCCACCAACCTATACTGGCAGTATTTGGTGGGTGAAGAAGTGGTTAAAATCTATAATAAAATTATAAAGATGTAATGTAAAAATAATATATGAAAATTTAATAGATTTTGATTGACTTTGGGTGAATCAAACAGTCCTGTTTCTCTCATTTTTCACCACCAAACAAGAGAAGAGGTGAGGTTGTAGTAAGTTTTTAACTGTTACGGTGGTAGTAAATTTAAAAAGACATCGTCTTGGTATTTTTTTTTAAAACGATTTCATTCTACTTAAAAAAAATTAATAGATTTTGATTGATTTTGGACGAATCAAACAAACCTTTTTATCTTTTGTTGTTATCTCATTTTTCATCTAGAAACAAGAGAAGAGGTGAGGTTGTAGTAAATTTTTACGGTTGTGGTTGTAATAAGTCCAAAACGATGTCGTTTTGGTATTTTTTTTTTAAAACGATATCGTTTCATTTAAAAAAAATTAACAGATTTTGATTGATTTTGGATGAATCAAACAGCCTTCTTATCTTTTGCTGACCTCATTTTTCACCTAGAAACAAGACGAGATAAGATTGCGATAAGTTTTTACTCTTGCAATTGTCGTAAGTTCAAAATAATGTCATTTTGATATTTTTTTCTTTTAAAATAATACTATTTCACTTAAATTTACTTAAGTAAAATAGTATTATTTTTAAAAAAAAAATTTTAAAATAATATCGTTTTGAAGTTACTGTAATATGAGTTGGCATTTACTGCAAGCCCGTCTTCACCCAGCCACATGCACGCGGGAGTGTTAGGGCTCATGTACGACTCTGATGTCAGGTACTTTTGAATCGTAGTCGGCCAAAATAATAAAACGTCTCTGATGTCAGGTACTTTGTATCATAGTCGGCCAAAATAAAAAAACTTAGGGATTTAGATTTGTGATATCTGGGCCCTACAAAGGCTATGTTTGGATAAACGTAAATGACTTGACTAGCAAT
>QLOD02000029.1:5810938-5825326 GCA_003260245.2 Sideroxylon spinosum | reverse complement strand
TTAGCAATACAATTTTAAAACATAATTATGCATAAAATTTATATTTCATACATGAAATACTTCAGTGATTACTTGCAAATACCATATTGTAATATAATTAAAATACATGAATAATTTTCTGTGTCATCATATCTTGAATAAGAGAATTAATGGATCCAACTCATAAACACGTACCCGTGTCCAACACTTTTTTTTTTGGTAAGTTGTCTAACACTCAACCCCCAAGTCCATGTAACATATTATAAAAAACAAATAAAGAAAGGAAGATAATCAAGAAATCCTAAAATAATTGTATACATTGTAAGGACTATTCTTCGTACAAATGCCATGAAATCAAAATCGAATATCAACTACCATCTAAAACACTACGAAATGAATAGTTAAAAAGGATGTTCAAACACACCAGAAAAAGAACATTTGCAATCCAATTCCCACTTACCACAATGTTTGTATTCCCTGATTCATATTCAAATACAAGTTTTTCGTCATCACTTTGAGCATAGATAGACTGGAGAGTAAAGCGTGTAACTGGAATTCCATCAGAACGCTGGTGATCATCCATTACAATCTGCAAAAGCATTTACGTTTAAAAAGTAGATCTCCAAAAAGCAAACTTTCAACAATAGATACATTTTGCCAACAGACCTATTCTAAAAAATATACTTTAAGAATGAAGATCTTTCGCATACAGAATACCTAAATGTCGTTTCTATCATTTTTCATTTCCCATTTAAAAAATAATAAGCCCTCCATCTTTTGAATATGAAAAGACAGAATGGATAGACCAGTTCAGTACTAGGAACTGACAATAACTGACAAAACAAACAGGTGTCTTCTAACAGTATCAAAGTCAAGAACAAATTGTTGACACACAAAAAAGGTATCAAATTCTGATTTTTTTTTACTGCTGAATAAAAGAGAGCAAAACAATTATTCAGGATGGTGCCCACATTGTAGTAACTACATACTGTCACTTGCATCAATAGAGCATTAAAAGATTTGATTCTTCAGCCTTCCAATAGAAATTATACATAAAAGAAAGAACTACAAACATAACGATTTCCAGAGGCACCAACCACAGATATGAGTGAGGACTTAAATTACCTTCACTAACAATAATATGGTATGGATATTGTCCTCAATGGGCTCGGTAATATCATACCCTCAGCATATCCTCAAATGTCCTCTTTTTGTCACATCCTCCAAAAAACCAAAATCCAGTATGCAATTCCAGTCTAAAAGACTGAAAACTTCCTATTACGTGCAAAGCTTGGGACAATTTTGGATTGTTGTCAAACACGGACAAACAGCAAGCATGATTCCTTCTTTGTTTGGTCGGGGGGGGGGGGAGGGGGGAAGTGGATACTGTATAATTCAAGGGCCCAGGAGCAAAAACTAATAAAACCAACAGTATGGTTTTTAGCTTAGTGGAAACTTTGTAAACACGGACACTTCAAAGAAGATTTTGTGTCCTTATCGGATACTGACACATATCAAACACTCAGGACAAATTTGGATTGGTGTCATACAGAAAATTATATCTTGCTCCTGGGATACATGCTCCAGGTCCATTGGACCCTCTGAAATGTGACTGTGTGGAACGATTCCAACAGACTTGGAGCATTGCTCCAGAAATACCAAATAATTACTTGGTGTCATATCCTGTGGCTGACAGCAGTCTTCATTTTACTTTTTCTGGGGTGTGGGGTACTGTCTAACTTCTAAGAAGGCTTTGTCTCCATATTCAACACTGATATATATGCCGATCCCAACTACTTTGAAACTAAGGCTTTGCTGAGTCAAGAATTGAACAATGTTATATGTCAAACACAAAACAAGCATGTGCTCCTTACTTAAAGAAACATCAAATACATAGATGTGCAAACGTGGATCCATAACTATTAATCCCTCGTTAATTTGTCCTTTTTCAATTATAAGATTTGCAAAGGTTAAAAAGAAATATTAGAACTTTTTGTTTAAACTTCTTTTCCGATGTATAGAATGTCAAAATGTTTTCTCAAAAATTTTATATAATAAAATATAAATATAATTGTAACATAAGAATGAAGAAATTGTTATATATTTATTTGCTGTCATGCATCTCCCATGTTGTGCCCCTAATATTTGAAAATTTCCATGCTGACATATTTATTACCTGTATCTATGATTCTTAAGGGGACCATGGCTTTCCTCCCTCCACCATTGATTGTGAGGCCAGAGGAAATACTGAAGTTACCAGTATGTCCTCCCTCCACCATTGATTGTGAGGCCATAGGAAACGTTGAAGTTACCAGTATCATTCTTGTTATGGTACTTCCAACAGAAATAAGCTAACCATTAGGGGAATGCAACTGCGGTACAGTTTCCCCTTTTCAATTTATCTTTGCTACGTATGGTCAGCATTTCCTCTTTTCACATAAACACAATTTTAGGTTAATCGAAAGGTTGTCTCAAAATTTATGGAACATGGAATCCAATACAAAATCTCATACGATTCCACTATTAGTTTCCTAGGCATCATATTAATTCGCCTTGGCTATACATGCACTAGGAATTAGAGCATTGTTTCAGCTACTGTTAAGGATAGTTATTGGAGAACCAATATGAAGTAGACATGGCCACATGATGTACCTTATAACCAAAAAGTTCACAACATGCCCTCCTGAACACGGAGATTCTGTCTGCAAAAACAGTCTTGTATCTGTTCCATGGGTACTTTCAGAACCTTCAAATATGACAAATTGGATTACAGCTATAAACAGAGCAAAAATAAAAATTTCCATCAACCACTTACCTTTCTTCACGTTTTTCAAGTGTTGCAATTTGGCTTTTGTACTCAACTATCTTTCCAGAGATATAGGAGTCTACAAGTTCCCCAGCATCACCTGGATGGTTAAACAGAACAACCAGTCAAAATAAGGAAAAAAAACCACTGCATTAATAGTTCAATTGTTAGGTAAGACAGAATAGTTTTAAACTTTAAAAGACAAAGCAAACTATAAAATAAAAAAAAATAAATACAGTGGCAATTTAGACACTTAAAATGCCAGAGTGTCCCTTCAACTAGGCCAAACCTTTCTTTTAAGTGACAAAACCTTTGCCTAACTGCTTGACGTTGACAGTAATTTACAAACACCCTACATTAAACCATCTTTATCGATTCTTTTAATTTATATCCAAACACACTAGACACCTTTCAAAAAAGCATTCACAGATTAAAACTTTGTGTTTCTTATCTTACCACTCAATCATCTCAACATGTATATCAACCATGCATTGAAGCTACCAAGATCCATGACAAACCTATGAGTATAAAACATACAACCAGCTCAAATTTATAAACAAGTGCATAAATAAATAAGAGGCTAACAGACATAAATAGCTTAATGATTTCCTAGAAAATCTCAGCTGTTTAGAAATGGGTCAAATACCATAGAAAATTATAAAATCAGATGCATTTTTATTGTTTGGATTAAACCTATTTTATTTATAGATTACAATTAGAAACCCCGTAACTTGAAACAACATTGAGTGAGCACAAATAGCCTAACCAACTTAGTTCAGGTCGGTCGAAAAGTTAAAAAACAGCTGCCATAACAATGAGCTCAGGTAAGGTTTCAAATAATGAAGTTTATAACTAATATTTTCTTGACCCAAAGCAAGGTCACTAGAAAAAAGCAACCAAAAGTTTCACAAGGAGTGCACTTCGGACTTTGTGAAATCAAGCTTGATTCAATTTTTAGTGTGTATATTATAATAGCATATCTTTATATTGAGTGATATCATGAGTCAAGTTTATTTTTGTCATATCTTGACTTGCTCAACATTGAGGATAGCAGGTTTCCATGTGGTGAGGCTAAACTCGACCATCACGTCTAAATAACCTCAATTATAACCGAAGTAACTGAACCAAACCGAAAATTTTCAGTCAAAATTACTCGATTATTTGGTCGCTTTGGTTTGCTTTCTTCCAAAAATTCAGTTTGGTTTATCGGTGAATCAATTTTTTTGGGCCAAAACAAAGTTTATTTCAGCCCCATTCTAACTCTATTCCCTGATACCAAATTTGGTGACTTGGAGTTGGAGAGTCGAAGCGACGTCTAATGGACAGAGTCACGTAGCAACAATGATGCATCATCAACGAGCAAGCATTGTACTTCACACTCAGCATTCTTCTTAACTAATCAACCTTACAAGTTTGGGCTGAGGTATTCTAGTTTGGTGATTATTTGTTTTTATATTCGAGTTTGGTGATTACTTGTTTCGTATATCCATATAGAAAATACATCCTTCCTGTGTGTATATGTATTCCGGTAGTATAATTATATAATATATACATATACTAGTGAATGCCCGTGTAAAGCATGGACCACTCAACGCTCCCTCCCCTTTCACGCTATGTATATAATTGTCATATCAACCGATATATTTTATTATATGGATTTGAATTTCAAATTTTAAAATTTGAAAAAGATGGCTGCAATGACGTGACAAAATTTTAGTGATGAGTGGGACAAATATCAAATTATAAATTGTGTTTTATTATATAGATATGTATATATCTTTTGTTATCCT
Organism: Sideroxylon spinosum; assembly: GCA_003260245.2. Classification (NCBI taxonomy): domain Eukaryota; kingdom Viridiplantae; phylum Streptophyta; class Magnoliopsida; order Ericales; family Sapotaceae; genus Sideroxylon; species Sideroxylon spinosum. The sequence continues at coordinate 5,820,751 of QLOD02000029.1, read as the reverse complement.
ATTACACACAGATTTAGAAAATTGAAATCAAATTTACAAAGATACTACCAAACTCAATAACTAATGGAATTCCAATTGTCACTAAATTTTTTTTCCCCCTAAAAACCCCAAGCAGGTATATATATATTTTATTGGATCAATTAATTAATTATCTTATTCAAATTGTACACCCACTACCCATAAATATTATTAGATGAAGCATTTCGTTAGTTTTTCTTCTTTTTTCTTTTTTCTTTTTTTTTTTTTTGGTTGGATCAAAATTAAAAGTTTGACACTGGGCAAACTGAACCAACCCAATTTCAGGTTCTAGTCAATAGAAATATTAACCGAAAAAAAAATCGATCAATTCGGTTCAATTTGGTTCAGACATTCCAATTATTAAAACACAAAAAATGGTGAACTTAGAGCAACAATGAGGTTGTTCGTTCCATTACGAGTTGGGAGTCAAAGATTCGAACCCTAAAATCAATCTTTCTACTTGCAAAGTAAAGCTCCCTACATCTTACCCCCCTTCCCAGACGGCCATAAAGAATTCTTATGCAGTAGATTGATTGCATAAAAGCTATATGCTTTTAAGTGAGGTGTGAATTGAGGAGGGAGAGGGGAAGGGAGAGGGGGTGGGGAGGGAACAAGCCTAGGTTTCTAGGTTTGTCATATAACATATGTTGCACCCCGCATCACCTAAGCAGGTCAGAATTAGCCTTCTTAATCATTGGAAGTGAAATTACACATTGTCTCAAGAAAAAATAAGAATATTTTTATAATAAAATTATTAAGAATAATTATGGTCATATAATAAAATTTAAGAGAATAGTTTTTGTTAATGTACATGTATTTGTATTTAATGTATAATGTACCTAGACACTAGGAATATGGAAAGACATCCTTGTACATGTATATATACCCCTATTGAGGATCTAATATACAAGTCAAGTTTTTCCCATTAATCATGTTCTATCACGGTTTTAAAAAAATAAAGATTATTTTAACAAATTTGATAATTTTGGCAATCAATTGGCCATATACATGTACATTGCGCCAGAAAAATGACAATTATAAGTGGGCAATGGGGCCAAATTAGCAAAACTATATAGGAGCAGGTTGACAAAATCATATAGCACGACACACCAAAAAAAAAAAAAACTGTATCCAATGAACAAAAAAAAAATTCCAATGGGGTTGGGTGCCCCCATACACCATTGTCTATTTCCTTCTCCCAGGTTCATGGAAAGAAGGTCAAAATCTATCCATTACCATATTTGATTCATCCCCATTTCGTTTTGAATACTAAATTGTGAGATGGAATTTAAAATGACTCAATACCCTAATACTTAGATTTGCAATTTACATTTAAACTATAACATGTTTTTCTATAATAAAAATTTACATTTAGTAAAATAATTTCAACTTCTATATAGGCAATAAATATCTAATTGGTATAATAATATAAATAAAATTTTTCAAGAAAAAATAGGGAGAGTAGGGAGAAACTTACCAATATAATTTAATTTTTATAAAAGAAAATGATTTTTTCAAGAATCTAGAGAGGGCGCCTTACCAAAACAATTTCAATTTTTCAAATAGAAAGGTAGCAAAAAAATATTAAAGTGGATTTTTTCAAAAGCTCAGGGGTGGGGCAATTGCCTGTTTTGGACCCCCTTAACTCTGCCGTTGAATAAAAACCACAATAACCCTTGTCCACTGCACATTCCACTTTGATAAATTGCCAGGAACAACACTGGTAACAGCCAGTAAATAGGACCAAAAACAAGAAAGGGGATGTAAAATGTATTAAAGTGCAACCTTGATACCTGATTGTTTCTTTAATTCTTCAACAGCTTGCAATTTTTCCTTCGTCTTCTGTAATTCACTTTGTAAAGCTTCTATTGTTTGTTTTGCCTCATTGTCAACAGCAAGGGTATTCACCATTCGCAGAACTTTTGTGCTTGCAGACGAAAAATCACCATGACCTAGCTGCAAAATTAATAAGCAGAAAAATGCCTTCCAGTGTGACTTTTTGTTTTGCAAAGCTGTTCTCAAAATAGCCAACAATGTATAGTTTGGGACTTGGACAACATTTTTTTCCTTCCCAGGGAGAGTCTCCTGCTTCACTACCCTGCCACTAGATGACAATGTTGGGCATGCTGAAACTATCTAGCATAACCATTCTCAACTAAAAGAGAGCACTATGACCATAATAATAACAATAACAACCACTCATGCACGTTTTCCTGGCAACAAGTGCCAGGACAAAACATATACAATATCATAGAGCATCGCTTATGGGGCATGAGGACGAAAAAGGGAGAGAGAGGGAAGGGGTTTCTCTTGCTTTTGGCATGGTGGGCTGTAGTGGGAGGCTAGCACATATTTTTGGCCTGACAGATCAAATATGCCTTAGCCGCAGAATGCCCCCCCGGGGGGGGGGGGGGGGGGGAGGGGACAAAACACCTAAAATTTTTCTTAAAAAATGAAGAGGCCATGGCTGATATAAAATGGTTCAGTCAAAATTTTCCAAAAGGTTCTTGTGCCAAATTGCTCAGAAGAAAAAAATTAAAAATAGAATCCCTAATAAATCTAAAATATTTAGTATGAATAATATAAATGACAGAAGTAAAGAGTTAGAAAGACAAGAAACACCAGAAGTACATGCAAGTAGATTTATATTTGGTAAACAAACCTTGGACTCCAAAAGAGAAATCTCAGAACGAAGCCGATCACCCTCCCTTTCCAATGATTTTACTTTTCTTGTGTCATTATTTAACCTCTCAGTGAGCAATTTTATTTCATTGTGCTGACGACGATTGATTTCTTTCTGTTCACATAACTTATTTTCCAATTCTTTGATACAGCATTCCTTTTTGGCAAGACATGATTCAAGCTCCTGTTCTTGTAAGACAAGTAAAGAAAAAAGATAATCAGAAAAAAAATAATCTAAAAAACTAAGTAAAACAGTTCAAATTTGTACAAAACAGTTCAAATTTGTACAACCTGAAAATGGGTTCCATTCACTATATCACCCCCTCCTTCAACATTTTTATGCTTCTTCAGTTCATCAACAACATTTTTTAATCGATCTCTTTCTTCAGTAACAGAAGAAAGCTGCCAAAAAGAAACAAGTAAATAAATCCAACTTGTATAAGTGCTCAAGGAAATTTCCTCAGGGGGAAAGGACAAACAAAAAGAGAATTACAGAAACATAAATTAATAAATTAACTTAACAATTGAACTAGCCAAAAAGTTAGCATCTCAAAGCAACAAACAAGAGACCACAGCAAAGGAAGCGGAACAAATGCAAGTCCTACCCTGTAAAAGAGCCCATTCTCATCTATATTTTCGCTATGAATAACTAGCCAGATATGCTAAATATGCATAAGCAGATGCAACATGAGCCATTCCAGGCTCAACAGATTAGTTGCCATAATTCTGAAAAGAAACCAAGTCCAAATAAGACAAGAATTTGTACAATCTATGCACCAGGCGAAAAAACTCGAACAAACATTGCATAATACAGATTAGATATACCAAAATAAACTGTCATAAATGGCAATCTTCGAATGTTCATACAGGAGATCGCAGCTAAAAAGCTTGCGAAAGGTCAAGTGGCAACGCAAACCAAACAATCCAAGTTTTGGTTGCAATAGTTGCACCCACTTTTGTACCCTGAAATCCTTGTCCCTTGAAGATCTAGGAGAGCACTGAGTTCCATGCTTAAGCCATCCATTTCAAAATAAGGCTCTAATATAAGCATTTAAACAATCTTCTTCAAGTCCCTCTGCCATTTCAACTTCAGTCAAAGCCCAAAGATGGGAAAACTTTTAGCATCAATATAACAATGGACTGGATCTCTCTTCAGCCACAAGGCATCTTCTACCACATCGGTAGCATTTTCTGTTGAGGCTTCTTCTGATGCAGTCAATATCTTAAATGAGAAAGAAGGAAAAATATAAAAGTTCCTGCTGATGCAGTCAATATCTTAAATGAGAAAGAAGGAAAAATATAAAAGTTCCTGCAGCTGTGGAGTCTCCAGCATGGAAAACTAGGTCACACCATGTGTGCCTAAAGCCTTTGTCTTGTGCAGTTTTAGTCTGCTAACTCTCTTTATTATACGGGTTTATATCATAACGTATGGACATTTCGAAATGGGTGCCATATTTGACTTGTGCACACACTCTTTGGGAACGCATCAAGTAAAACACATGGCACGCAAGCCACATGGTGCACCCAATTATTATACTACAGATTTTCTTCAAACATGTTTAAGACATGCTTGAGATAAGACACCAAAACTCCAAAAATTATAAAATTTATGCCACATTTTTTTGCTAATTTTTGTATGTCAGAATATATATGAGGTATAAATTGCAATGTTGAATTAATATTCCTGGCGATATTATATTTCATATGCATGTGATTAATTCATAAATTTTTTGCCACATCCCACTGTGTACGTGTCCTCAGTCCTCAGTTTTTTTAAATTACTGTATCTCCTGTACGTACTCATACCGTATCACATCCATGCTTCTCAGGGCTTAATCAGTAAGAATAATATTATTAAATTTGACTTTTCTTAAACATCCTATAATACACAAATTCATAAATCTACGTTCAGCTTACTAGCTTGATGTAACCATTTTACAAGGCTTATACTCACTTGCACCCATCAAAAATAAATAAATAAATAAAACTATATTTCACTAACTTTCATGTTCACTAGGCCTAGAGAACCATATAGGAATGATTACTTTAGTTTCTCTTGTTCAGCCCCCACATAAGTTATGCAATTCGATCAAGTTAAATACACGATAAAGTCCCCTCAAATACTATCTAAAAGGGGAAATGTAAAAGACATCCCCCACAATGGAGGAGAAGACGAAAAAATGTCATTCAACATGAGGAACTTGGACAGAGCAGAAAATATAGATAGAGGTCACAAGGAGGAGGTACAATACTTACCATCAACTCAATCACCTTGACCTCTGATTTTGATGCATTTTCACTCTCTCTGGCCAAAGCAGCTTCAGCTTCAGCATTTTCTTTAGCAAGATCTGCAGCATCCAAAGCCAACTCCATCTGCTTCAAGCGTGCATTAGCCTCACCCACTTTCCCCATGCTTTCAATCACCTCCCTGCACAAAAGGAAGCTTAATCTTGGAAGAGAACAAAAGCTATTAAATCGGTGGGTATGCTCTGAAGTGCAAACCAGACTACTACATTTCCAATTATTTTTTTTATAATACAGACTAAGTTGTTGACTAATTAACTCATATAGGGGATGTAAAAGGTTGGGGATACACAGATGAGAGCTCTTCAACAGAACCAATGTTAACAATTCAAAGAAAGAACTCAAAGAAGAGCTTTTATTACAACTCTTCAAGTAAAAAGACATAGCATCGTAGAGAATTCCGCATCCATCTGCCTACAGATGTCAACAGAAGTGGCATGTAGTCACCAATGAATCCCTCTAAATACACACCTGACACATCTGACCCATCAGAACCTAGGTTTTTTTATATATTTCATATATTTCATCAGAAAATCTTAGCGTGCATCAATAAGATGATGACAAAGTATCAATCAAAACAAAATCCATTAGTTATAACAATAACAAGCTTACTTTTTTTATAATATAAGAAATTAAAAAATGACATCAGTTTAAAAGTTCAGTCTGTTCAGATATAATTTTATAACTTGAGGCCAACTATAATGGGACGGTAACAATGAAAGAGAATAGCTGAAAGTAGGAACACACTTTTGTAAAGCTGAAAACTTGAGAGGTATATCCTCAGCGCAAGATACACCCGGAATGTCATTGACCAACGTCTTCCAAGCAGATAATTCATCCTCCAACTTCTTCATGCTAAGCTGTATATCTGATAATTTATGTAATTCTGATTCTGCCCTCTCCTTCCGGGCCTTCTCCTCCAGCAGTTTCTCCTTCAGTAACTCAATATTTTCATGTGAACATTTTAACTTCCTTGCTTCTCGCACTTCAGACTCCTGAATCAATGTTAACTGAATCAAATAAAGTTGATACACCAGAGAACTATGGTTGCAAAGGTTTTACAGTAAAACAAAACAATCAGTTATACATTATTATCAGATAATGCAAAATTTATTATAGGAGTGCATCTATCTCAATCCATGAAGCATAGACACTTCAAAATGGTTTCCTTATCTAACGCGCATTGGGCACACATACTCAATCCAAATAAGTGTTGAATACGACGTGCAACATATCCAATTATTCATCATTTTTCTTCAAATAAATGATTAAGATAAGTCTAGATTTTCGTAAGTCAAACCTTTCAAATCATGAATCTTCTATCTCACAGTTTGCTATGTTTTATACATTCAATTATGTAATGAATTATTGAATTAGTTTTCTTGTGAATATTATATCCATACATATAAGCAATGAAAAGATATTAAAATTACATTCTATATTTCCTGCATCCTAGTTGTGTCCATACCCTCATTCTTACAAAATCGTTGTATCCATGCCCAAATTCTTCTCTTCTGTATCCTATATCTTCATAAATCTCAATTCAAACTACTCAACTCCCAAAAAAATTATATGAATTATGACTTTCTTTTATATATTTTGAAAGAATAGACTTTGAAGATAGGTGGTCCACTAGGATAATGCGAAATATATTATATGGCAAGCCATCCATCTCTGCTCAACAAAGCTTGACGCCTGAAATAATTAAGTGAGTTAAAACTATCATTTGTATAATGCGGAGGGTGAGAAATGCTGCGCTTGAAGAAATTTGGTCATGTTTGGTACAAGAGAAGGGGATGGAAAGGAATGCCTATTCCCATATGTCCTATTCCATTCCCTTCTTTGGAGTGCCTAAGTTAAGTGGAAATTTGGAGTGCCTAAGTTAAGTGGAAATGGAGATGTCCATTCACATGGAATGGTATTTCCGACAAAATGAAGGAATGACCCATGTTGAAATAATAAAAAATAAAAGACAAGAAACAATAGAATTGGAGAGAGAATATAACGACTACATCTTGTCATATATTTCATAAAAATAAAGAAGGGCTTTTAAATAGGCTTACAATAACTGGTATGTATGGTAATGATCAACATACCAAAATAAACCTAACTACTTACTAAAAACTAAGATATAGAATACTCTAATATTATAAATATATAAAGAATATCATAACCTTATATAGAATATTTTAACACCCTCCCTCAAACTCAAAATGATAAACCAACTTGAGTTTGGAAATAAGAGAATTCCAAAACTAGCTGAACCGGATAGTAGAACAAGCCGTAAATGTAGAATCTGGAGTTGTGTAGCTACTAACGACGATGAAGTTTTGACGAAAATTCTTAAAGAAATTTCGCTACCACTAATAGGATTATTTTTCGGATTTGAGATTGAAAAATAACCAAAAAAAAATATGTGGTGTGCAAAGATGGAACAAGAAAGACAAAACTGAAAAACATCAGAAGAAAACAGTAGCATCTTACTCTCCAAAGTTTACGGCCAATTAGAAAGACTGACATCTGTTGATGTATAAAAATCGATTCCATCAAGAACAGTACCATGAATAGGATGAAAATATGAGGTTGAAATATCCTCTTAAATAAAACTATACTAAAACGATGAAATACGAATAAACAGATATCAGAATCGAAATAAGAAGGATTAAAAGAAAACCCTAAGAATCGGTTCAAAATGCGGAAGAAAAGAATTTTGCAATAGTTGTGATGGTGTTATGGTAGAGCAAAGATCTGAAAGACCAAAAAAAACCAAAGAAATAAAAAAACATAGAGCATGGCTCTGATACCATGTTGAAATAATAAAAAATAAAAGACAAGAAACAATAGAATTTGAGAGAGAATATAACAACTACATCTTGTCATATATTTCATAAAAATAAAGGAGAGCCTTTAAATAGGCTTACAATAACTGATATGTATGGTAATGATCATCATACCAAAATAAACCTAACTACTTACTAAAAATTAAGTTATAGAATATTCTAATCTTGTAAATATATAAAGAATATCATAACCTTATATAGAATATTTTAACAACCTGCTCATGCCTCATGGAATAAAAGAGAGAAAATTAAAGTATATTCAGAAATTGGTCATACAATTGGGGAGTCATTATCCATCTCCTGTTTTCTGCTCACCCAGGATACCTTCCACAATTAATCCTTTTAAACAATACAATTATTTTCTGCAATGCATTGGCAGAACTATTGAGGCATCTAGAGAATTGGCATTGTGTCCAGTTTATGTATGAAGTGCGTCTAGTTTTTGAATAACAAAGCAAAAGGTCAATACATATATATATATATATATATATCATGTGTAAACAATTTAACTAAAAAAAATGGCCACAAGTTGTTTGCCACCTGCTTCAGTTAACAAATCAAAAGGATGCAATAAATACAAAAAGACTACATGTTATCATAGCATATCAAATCATCTTTATGACATTACAGCATTTACTTTATTTTATATTCACCAATAGTTCTGATGTGTTTAAGTGGCACCACAAATAAGAAGATCAAAAGGGAGATACATCTAATCACTATAAAACAACAATGCAATTTACAAAGTTATGCACAGGACAGAATGAGAGGCCGCTTCTTTTCTTACTTCTAGAACCATAATCACAACTTGATTCTAAGAAGGTCATATTGGGCCTCAAACCACAACAATTGGAACAAGGCTCTGGAGAGCCAACTTAAATTGAAATACATTGAAAAGGTCAACCAAGAGCCACAAACATAAATGTGACCAAGCACAGGTATCATCTAGGACACAAAGTAAGGTAGTCCAGCTCAAGAAGTCAAGAAATGGCTTTGGAGAGTTGGTTTGAGTTTAAATAAATGAACCAGGTACCAAGAACACAATTCACAAAGAACTTGCCCATTTTTTTTTCCCAAGGAAGAAGGATATGATTGTGATTCCTTTCTTAAGTTGAAACCACAGGCTTTGTAACTCATCAAGGAACAATTATAAAACACATTAAGGGTATGCGACAATTGTTAAATTAATAATAGCTTCTCTTTTTCTTTGGTGAGTGTTTATTTTTTTTGGTTTCGTTGTGTGTGTGTTGGAGGAGGGCAGGCCGGGTTGCACCTTATTGTCCAAGATTACACTCACACGTGTTCAGTCTATGCTAAAATCTAATTTTCAGTAACACAAATGGGATAATTAGATAATAACTTAGCCAATTGAGACGCAAGTAATAACAGCCATATAGTAAATTCCAAACAACGATAATGTGCAAAAGGAAAACTTACATAGTGCCGCAGCTCTTCTTGCAAATGCTTCACCAAAATGTCATTATCAGTGGAAGAAACTTCTTGATAAGTGAAACTCAACAATTTATTCTCCAGTTCACTCTTCTGCTGCAAGTTCTGATAAAGCAAATCAAAAGTTGAAATCAACTTATTGTGGCACAATTAATTTGTGGTGTTGTCAAACATGCGGAGAAAAATATATACCGACCGCTATATATTTGCAGTGATACTAACTTAGCCAATAGACCAGGTAACCCATGGGAAAGCAGATTCATTATAATGTTTCACACACGCACATATTTACCACATATATTTGAATAATAAGAACATGGATTTAACCTGAAGCGTACTAAAGAATTTTTACTCATTACAATTCCATAGAAATAAGTTGGAGAATAGTATTTTATCTAAGTATTGTTTTAAGCATCACTCACCCCTATCTGTTAGAGATCAGCCTAATGGTTCCAAAATCCAATTTTCACTCATATAATTGAACATCAAAATATTTAGTTTAACCTAAAACTGATATAAA
>QLOD02000029.1:5732403-5743154 GCA_003260245.2 Sideroxylon spinosum | reverse complement strand
TGGATCTATTTGGGTCAGTGGGGCCATTCGCTGCAGCATCGAATGCAGATCTCCAATCATCACGGGGTCCGTTAGTCCTTGGACTGCTTTCTGCGCAATGCACAAAATAACAATTGAAAGAAAGAGAGAAATGCGAGAAGTGTTTCAATATACACACCAATATCTAAGATAAAAATAGTGCAGTCCAGAGTTCTATAAGGTCTACTGTCTCTCACAGTACTTTAGCTATATATGAATCTATTGCCATTGTGCACCTCCAACACCTCAAATAAATAAATAAATAAAAATGGGGCATTACTAAGGATCGGAGGGTTAAGACATTCAAATTTTTGGAATTAAGATGTTTCTGATGGAGCAAAATCTCAAGAAAACGAACATCAATAACATTTTTTTGTTTTTGTTCTTTTTGATAATTGAACATCAATAACGATTTCCAAAGTAGTAGCAATTCTCTCAATAGCCTTAATCACCTGATCCAACACCATTGTCCATCATGCCGGAGGCTGTGGCTGCCCGATTGTCATGAATGCTGAGTTGCCTAGTGAGCTTGGAAAGAAGAGAGGATTGCTTCTGAAAACGCTCCCTCTTGCGCTTTACATTTTGGTCCTCCTGGAGCAACTCTTCTATCCTTGCAGTACTTTGAGCACTGTCCAATACGTGCACGAAACATTACATTGTCATCTTTCAAAGGCCAAAAAAAAAAAAAATGGGCATGGAAAAATAGAAATAAAAATAAAACGATAAATTTAAATTGGATCTGAAACAAGTAGATACCCAAAAAGCATGGATACAAATAAGTGGTACGGACAAGGTTACGGGGATTTAAAAAAAAAAAAAAAAGGATACAGCAAATATATATATATATATATATATATTAGCTATACACATAGTTTTTGTTTTTATAAGTTAGCTACAAATATGAAAATAACATCCAAACCAAAATAAATCAATAAATAATTTAATATACAAAACATAATAAAATATAATATAGAAGATTTGCTGATTTTAAGTGTTTTGCTCACTCAAATTTAGGTTTCTCTTAATTATATGTTTGAAGAAAAAATGATAAAATAATTAGACATACCACATAGTATGTCCAACACATATCTTAGATTGTATATACGTTCCCCCCCTTCCTTTATTTTAACATAAATTTCTCTCGTTAAAATCACACCATCAATTAAAAACAAAAATTCAAATGTTGCATTTCCACAATTTATTTTTTAAACAAAATCGGTTCCCTGCCTGCAAGCTATGATTGGCATTAGATTTCCACTAATACAACAAACATCTGTCAAAAAAGTTTCATGAAAAAGAACTTAAAATAATTGCCATAAATATCCCATCAACAGCCCAAAAAGTAACAAAAAAAAGCCACTGACCTGACTGAACTGTACAACTTATTAAGCATGTCTTCCTTGGCTTTCTCCACTTGGCAAAGAACCACTGCCTGCATAGCCAGAAATAATGACGGTAGGATATAAGATAAAGCTTGGAAAAAGTAAAGAATTAGAGGTGTCGAATTTAGGGAGAGAAAACCAACTTTGGGGATATTGGCGGCAAGGCTGTTTAGAACAGCTTCTACATATCCACGTACTTCTTGGGCCATCCACCTAAGTTCCTCCTCTGGATCAGCAGGTCTTCTTGCCATCGTGTCCTAAATTATGCAAATAAGCTAACAGTTCAAAGACTCGCTATAGAAGTGCGTATCCATACAGAAAGATTCCTACAAGTGAAAAGCGATGACAAACTAAGGAATTTAAGCATTAGCACTGACGTTAAGGGACCAAAATTTAAGAGGAAAAAGTCTAGGGAAAATAAAAAACAAAAAGCATATTCTCCTACCTTACAAACAAAAAATTCAATCTTTCAAAATTTTTTTGTTTAAAAAAAAATTACAAATCGGTAGGAAAGGCAACTCAAGAGAAACTTTTAGAGAGAGAGAGAGAGAAAGAGGGGGAAAAAAAAGCGTCTCTAGTTGCCTGCGATTTTTGCGCAGGTACAAAACAAGCATCATACAATAACTCACAAGAGAACCATCAGACAAACTTTGCCGCATTGAAACACTAGATTCACCCTTCAGTTGACCTCCTTTAGAAGGTTGGACCACATTGCCTAGCTTGTTTAACCACTCAACCTTATCTGCCATGCTCTCAGCCTTTAATAAAACAGCGCTGTGAGCTGCAAGAACATTGAAATTTTACCATGCATTGGCATGTATCTCAACAGGAAGAAGGAAACAAAATATAATCCATGAACAAGACAGTTCTTTTAATCACAAAGATGAAAATATACCTTTAAGAACAGTCTTATAAGGAACCTTGCATGTAATCTTGAATACAAGACTGGGTATTCCCCCAGATTCTGGTCCGTTCGCCTTTCTGCCCTTGGAACTTTTTGAGGTGGGTTCTTCTTCAGATACTTCTTCAATATTACATTCCTGAAAAGAAGTCCAAAATATATGGTGGACGCAGTCAGTTTCAAATTATTTTATTGTGACCGATAATTTAAAACTACCATGAGTTTATACTTCATTTACCAAAAATATAACATACATAATAGGAGTACACAAGTTGATAGGCATACACGAATATCCCTTCTAGAGCAAGAACATGCATTTTAAACTGATATGATTGAACTGTTAAAATGTTTTAACCTGTTACTGGTAATCAAAATAAATGACTCAGAATTTATCCAAGGAACAACTGGTTCCTTAAGTGGACTCATGATATACCTCTTAAGGTACACACAGGCATTTTCTGTTTGAAACGGTTGACTTGCTAAGTTTTATAGGCAAGAAAAAAGAAACTCAATCTTCCGTACATAGAAAAGCATAAAGAGCATTTTTTATTCTCAAGTTGGACAATTAATCTTGCAAAGAGATTTAAGAATATATTAAAGTTTTATAAATAATCTTTTCCCAGTGTCAACTATTGTCGCTCCTTATTTTCACTGATTCTTGCCATTACATTATCAAAAAAGGTCAAATTCCATCAATACAGTACAGTTATCAAAACAGTAAAAGGTCAGATTCACAATGCCCTAATTTTCCCTTCCTTGAACCTGCCCATAAAAAGAACAGTCCAAATACGGTTATGCTTTCTTCATTCTCTTCCCCAGTACTATGAACAACTAATCAACAACACTGGACACAGATGATTCAGTAAGAAATTTACTCCAGCAGCACCCAAGACAACATTCCATAAATTGAACTACAATTTTAGATAATTCGTTACATGCCACCCCACTGTCTCTTTGTATTCTTCCCAAAACTCCAATAAAATGAAGCCAACAGCTCAATAGTAATTGAAGCTTTAGATTTTTTTTATAATTAGTTTTTCCCTAAAGAGAACAACTTAGTTAGCATGTTCAACCACAGAAACACTAATTGTGATGTCATCTGAAATAGGCCAACTAAAATGAAAAATTATTTATCTCAAATTGAACCAATAATCAAAATATAGCATATGCCTCCAGAAGTGGGGGAGATACAAAACCCAACACCCAGGGGTGCATTAGGCCCCTGTGATAACTTGTCTATCATAGTTATCATTATCCAACCCAAAAACAAATAAACAGAAAATGCCTTAACATTTTTTACAGTGTCATAAACAAAATGAATAAAAATAGCGGCGACGACTTATACAAAAAATTGCCTTAATGCCATTGCGATAACGATTGCCAGTTACAATATTTTGCTATAGATTTAAGATTCACATAGATCTCAGGACAATAATAGAAACAAGGGGCTTGGGGCCACTATATAAGCCTATGAAGTAAACAACAAATAAGACCATACAGATAACAAATCATTAAAATGTGTAACACATATTCCAAGAAGTACAAGAAAAGACACAATGAAAACATATCAAGTAAAAATTCATTACACATATTGTTACCAACATATTTTCCGAAAACTATAAGAAAACACAGAATGAAAACATATCGAGTTTAATCTATATTAACAGGAGTCTAATGTTAATGAATGTTCATAATTTATTAGAAAACTTGAGTAGAAATATGAAACTCCAGAGGCAACAGAAACATCCTTCAATCTACTGTCAATTAAGAGAAGCCTGCAACTAAATGGTAGTCTAATCTGAAACTATTAACAGCCAGTCAATACCTCCAAGGTTATAACGCCATGGAAATGTCTTTCTTCTGGCGTTTTGGTGTATCCAAGCTACAAAAAGAAGTTGATATCAGAACAGTAGTGATGGAAAATGAACAAAAAAGCCCCAAATTCATTATATGTTAAAATAACCAAGTATAATTCACGAATGAGCATGATTTTCATTTTCTGGCTTTAGGTAATGAAAATGGCATAACCCCCATAATATATATATATACATATGACACCAGCATTGGAATGACTGTATCTAAAAAAAACTCTCCTGCGAAGGATAAAGCATACTTCAGAGACTAACAGAAAAGTTCTAAATGGATCCTGCATGTATATATATGAGACAGAGTGGACAGGAAACTGCCAATAATATAAAATTGAGATACAACGTTAAAAGCAAAAAGGTGCAAAAAATTTGATACAGCGCACAACATGCTACTCTCTCATATCAGTCCCAAGTATGTTGAAGACATTCGAGTAGCTAAAATGCCATGTTACTAATACTAACCTTTCCAGTTTTCTCATTTAAAACAAACCATCGTTTACTCCACCCTTCCTTTTTAACACTTTTCTTCAACAAGAAGCCTACAATTACAGAACAAAACTCAAGGGTAAGTAGAAAATAAGCAGGGCAGGCAAAATTTGTGAAGGTCCATTAGATTACCAATTTCATCCAATACTTTTTTTATAAAATTGAAATGAGGAAAGATTAACAATCAACTTCAAAATTTAAGGGTAAGTAGAAAATAAACAGGGCAGGCAAAATTTGTGAAGGTCCATTAGATTACCAATTTCATCCAATACTTTTTTATGAAATTGAATTGAGGAAAGATTAACAATCAACTTCCTTCTTCAAAGCTACAAAACTAACCTGAAAAAAAATAGTTACTAATATTGAAGCCAAAAAAAAAAAAAAAAAGACCAGATAACATGGCTACAGGGCCGTCAACGGCACAATTTCCCATTTATTCAGACCAACATTGTATTTCAAATCGAGCAGAAGCAGAACGTACAAAGACCCTGCATCCATTGGTATCCATCAAGGATACATTATTATCTACTAAGAAATATTAAGTTAGATGTCATAAAAAAAACTAATGAGAATAGAACATCCCAGCATATAAATTTCAACGTAACCTAATTAGATGCTTGTGAGTGCATGTGGTATACGAATTGAATAAGATTCGTTGTTTAGTCAGCGCATTATTTTGTTTTTCAAAATGATATAGTAAATTCAGTTAAAACAAAACTTATTAAATTCAATTTGTGGGAAGTACATAGATATTCACATTTCAAAGTAGAAAGAAGAATCCATTCATTTAATGTTCTCATTTATTTTGTTCACATTCAAACTATTACATTAATAGGGATGAGTATATGCAGTAAAATGGTACACATATCCAGCAACTGGTCTAACAGTTCCTTGACTTGACTGTCTAAAAACCATAAATATTATTATTTGCAGAAATTTAAGAATACAAATGCTCCGATTTAATAGCTTTTACTCAAAATTAATTATAAAAATCAATAAAAAAATTCATCATCATTAACCTACAATGTAAAAAAGTTATGAATACTCTAATTGATTGTGTATTATATATTGATAATACGGGATTTTAGAAATTTACTTCCCAAAAACATAAAGAGACTAGTGGCAGCTCCCCCCCACCCACCAAATATATATATATATATATATAAATATATATATGTATATACATAATAAATAAAATAAAAGAGAGAGAAAACAAGGAAGTCGAAATCCAACTATTCAGTTTTTCTCCATGAAAACTTTCCCTCTATAACCATCCACCTGAAAAATGCACATTCAAAACCCACAGCAAAATTAGGAATACAATATATCAAAAGACCACAGCCATCCGTTTGACCCCTCCCCCCCCCCCCAAAAAAAAAATAAATAAATAAAAATAAAAAATACTGGGTAGTATGATTTAGAATTTTCCTGTGTTGCAGGGAAGTATAAATGGTGAACAATATCCAAAAACTTGGGCAACGTCATATATTTCTTATTATCAAAAGGGGGAATAAATAAGACTAACGGAAATTATGAGAACTCAAACCTGCTGTTATCTCCCCATCAGGCCCTGCAGTCTTCAAGCCTGAGCCTTCTTTTACATCCTTATCTTGCTGACCAGATTTATCCTTCGTTGATTTTAAGCTCCCCCCAGTTTGCTGGCCTCCTGTTTGAGGACTAGTGGCCTAAAATAAATCACAAAAGATTCTTAAGAAATATGATTTGAACTCAATCTATTTTGTCCATCAGGAGAGTGCACAGACCCTATTTAATATAGATCGCTCAGCGTCAACTGCCTTCTTAGAAGATCGGTTCTTTAACTCATCCTCTTGTCGCTGCCTTTCCATCCTGGAAAAATCAAACATAAATTGGTTGGACGAACATTATTCATTTATCCCCCAGGCATCAAGATATGCCAGGCAACATAAGTCTGTGAAGAAACTCCAAAGAAAGACAACACTCCATAACTATATCGTACAATTGACATGGATAGAAGCATTTCAAAGAAAAGGGCAAGAAGAATTGTATACTTCTATTTTCAGTTATCTCCAGGAGTTAAAGTGCCACTGGTTACCCAAAAAAAAAAAAGGGGCAACTTCAGCAGGGAGGGGGTGGGTTCAAAACTACAATTTTCTTCGTCTTGCATTCATCGTCTTAAAGTGTGTTCGTTATTCAATCAACTAACAAGTGATCCAGCCATCAAGATGGATCACACTGCAATCTCACAGCACAAAGGGGCTTTCCCTCCCTGTCATGTAAAACAGCTAAGACATTCTAATAACACATTGAATCGACGCACTTTTGAGCTATCAGAAAGATCAACCTGTTATGAAGCCAACCACTTCCTTTGTATCAATGGTGTTTAGCAGCCCTTGAGCTCAAAAAGCATGGTCCATCTCAGTCAGAACACAAGCTTGAAAGTTTCCCAACTTACACACCTAAAAATCCTATCTGCGGGGTCCTAAAATCAGTTAAAAAAAAATTCTTTGCTTTTGACGTGTTCACATGTATACCAGGTCCATTAACCGTGGTGAGCTAGGAGTGAAACAAAGCTAATACACTAAAATATTAACATTTTACAAGAATGCATTATATATCTTCCAGATAATAACAAAGCAATCACACGGTGAATGTCCAAGTATTAAACATACCGCCTTTGTACCAAACGGATGAAGTGTTGCGGAGGAACAAATGCACGCTCCATATCGACAAGGGCAACCACCATTTTCTTTGCTTCATTCTTAAATCCTTCCAATGCAGCACTTGCAATTGCTACAACCTAATTAAATTAATAAGGCATTGATTATTACTAGAAGAAATCATTAACACATCTAGCCACATAAACTATGAGAATGGACAACAGGCAAGGCATACTTACCTCTCTCTTAAAAGGAGGATACCTTCCAAGACCTGGTGTACCATTTGCAGCTGCCGAAACAATATCCACGAGGATACGGTGCACCTAATTTTACATTAAAATAAACAGAAAATAACTCATGAAATGAAAGAAGGAAAATACAGCAAGGAACTAACAAATTCATGCAAAGCATCTCTATATGTTCGCATAGAACATGTGCAAATGATAGGCCAACGTCTGAAGCAAATCCTTGTCACTGTAGATTCAGTGCAATCTCGTCACCAAGTAGCTTCGCATGTACAAGCAAGGATCAAAATTTCCTCTAGTTGCAGTTAGAATATAAATAGAAACTGTTCAGAAACGTCTTGGAAACATTTCGGAAGTGGCACAGGCTACTAGGACCAAAATAAAAGAGTGCCTCAGACAAAGAGAAACAATAATAGAGTAACTGCATTGTAAATTTTAAAAATATAAATTGAAATCTATCTAAAGAGATCAAAACTTAATATTAAACTAATTAAATAACTTGTTATTTTAGCAAAACATGGTGTTTCTTTTGGAATGTTTTACCAATGAAAATATTAGAATTATCACTCCACTAGCATTCTGTTTAAATCTCTTGGTGAATATAAGACTTTCAATGGTTTGACAAAAAACAAATGATATTTTGTTCCTTGTGCATGGGCAGGCAGGATATTTGAGAAACAAAACAACAAAAAGATAAAGCTTAGTAAGCAATATAACGATCCACGAAGAACACACTCGCTAAGCCACAGAATGATTGAAGAATTTATCAAATCACCAATGCCATTATGATATGTGAGCCACAAAATCTGGTGAAGACCCATCAGGTATTCACCATTTCAAAAATACCTTTGAAGTCTAGATTATATAAATTCCATCTAAATTTTATCTCGTTTTTTCTCTCCACAAGTCGAAATACAGATTTACAATCTCTCTCTTCTATTGATCAAATAACCACTCCACACACTTTGACAAATACCACATAATGTGTGGGCAATGTTTCCAGTTTCAGTGAGGAGAGCAATTTGGCAAATAATATTTCAAATTACAAATGTGGAAGAAGCTGCAATGGTCTTGCTGTTAACAAACAAAATAAAATAAAATAAAACATTAAAAAAAAAAAACATATCACCAGGAACGGTATGGAAAAACAAACTTCCATAGGAGAAACAGAAGTTGCAAGCAACAAGAACATGCAAGAAAAAAGTTTAAAACCAACTTAGGTTTTATAAGTGGGAGGCAAAAATGAGTGAAGTCGAGGCCATGCTGAAACTCTCAAACAAATCCAAACCAAAATCAGATGGTGGACCACCTAGAAAAGGAATTTATAATAGCAGAAAAATAAATAGAGAAAACGGTGAACAGTTTACATAATTTACCTCATCAACACAAAGACGTGCAGGTTCTTTTGCCAGCTCTAAAACACCTTTAATTAAAGACCTCAATCCTTTCTCAGGGGATATAAGATAAGGTTGATAACCATCTGCTTCAAGCACAATCTGGAACCGACTTAAGAGGGTCATCAAAAAGCTTTTGAAAAAAAAAAAATGAAGACAAACAAACAAACAAATCACAACTTAAGTGCAAATCAGAAGAGAACACATACCCGTTTAACATTATTTAAGTCGAAATGTCTGTCCAAGGGCAGCTGTTTAATTCTGTTAGGAAAGTTGCCCTCAAAACTTGCAACAACTTTCCAACCACTACCCTGCAATATTATTTATAATAGCAGCCAAGAAAGAGCAAAATTCCAATAACTACCAGAAAAGAATATGGACAATAGTAAATGGTATAATTTAGGTGCTTCATGGGTCAGCTGCATTCTAGCATATTTCTGAACAAAAGAATAAGGTTGCACAAAAGCAGAAACTTTTCATGAATAACAGCTAGCCTTACTAACATTGTGAATCACTCTCTAGATATGCCAAAGATTCTATATAAAAATTTACATTAAACAGTATCCTATTTTGAAACTTGCACTTATTATTCATGGATGTAAACTGAAACAGATTCAGAACCAGACAATGGTGCCATGCAAAATGTGATAGCAAACAAAATCCTCCCTTGAACATAAACATTCAATATTTACCTATGTAAAATGGAACAGGTTCAGAAAATAGGACCTCTCCATCATAGTAGTGGAAACACAAGTTCCCCTCATAAATAAACAAATGCTTAGGGCCCATTTAACAAAACTGCCAAATTTCAATTTTTCAATTTCAAGTATTTCATTTTCATTTTTGCAGTAGGAAAAAAATGAAAAAAAATAAAATAAAAAAAAACTTGAAAACGCATCTCATAACAATAATTGTTGGTTGCTAGTTATAGTGTTGAGAAGGTAATTGACGGTAGACATCATGTAAAATCCTCAAAACTCTAAGACATATCATGAGCACTACAAATTACTGACGTTTTTAGCTCTTTTTTAAGATCAACTTTCCCAATACCTGCTACTAATCGTGCAGTTTATAAATGAATCAATAGACCAAAATGTGTCAAATGTCAGCAATCCTATGGCTGTCTTCTGTCAAAATGAACACAGTACAGTACATACATACAAAAATAAGGCTTTTTCACTCAATGTTCTCACCTCACCAGTTGTAATATGTTGCAGAAATTTATCCTCGAATTCACGGCAAAGTTCCAATCCCAACGCTCTTGTACCTTCAGCACTATTAACCATTTGTTCACCAAGCCTTACTAATTCATCTTGCACCATTTGAGACTTTCCCTGAAGCCTGCAATTGTAAAAGAATTTAAGGAATTAGGAGATTTGATCAAAAACTATCATTTCTTGTCCATCAAAATGGCAAAAACATTTGCATTTTCTAAGTGCATGAAAGGTCCAAAATGGAACACTAGTGGAATAATAACAAGCAAACACTTACCCAAAAAAAAAAAAACAAGCAAACTCAAGGCATGACATTTAGAAAGGTCTGAAAGGTGTTTCATTAATTTTTTATCAGATTTTTTATACATTTACATACATTTTAATTTGCACTTCTGAACATTTTATATAATTTCAAACTTTTGTGTTGCTCTATCTAAAAAAAATTATGTTCCCATGCTAACTGAAACAACCTTCCAAAATGATCCTTGACAGAAGGTACCTAAAACTCAAATATACAAGAAAAGTCCATAATAAGAATTCCGGCCATTTAAGCTTACTCATTAGTTCATAGACAACCTCTACGCATATAATAAAACAGAAAAAA
>QLOD02000029.1:5709201-5719676 GCA_003260245.2 Sideroxylon spinosum | reverse complement strand
ACCATCCACCTTTCAGTACTACATTCTATGAGACCACACGATTTTCTTGTATCTTTTTGGGAAAAAATATAGGAGGAGGAACAAGAAAAAGTATTTCATCACCGGGTATTTGGTCCTCTAGGTAGCCCCTTGGTACTCAAGCCAAAAGGCATGCAGTTTTAAAGTACAATGAAAACCATATTCGAGCACCTAATAAAATAGAATGTACAACGGTAATCGTGCATACACTGCTCGTCCAAGCTACTTGTGGGGATTAATGTGTGGGTAGAGTCCAAGAATGTGCTCCGGCACAAAGTCATGCCTTGTCAGGATTCCTACAATTGGAGGTCTCTGCAAAAACGTCACAAGCAATGCGTGGATTTAATACAATCTCTATCCTGTGTTTTGAAGAACTTTAAACAGAATTTCCAACGCGTTATCAAATTTAACGAACAACAATATTCAAAACATGGCCAATCCCTTATCTGGATGATTGATTTTGTTTTCTATTTCCCACCTTCAACTTTGCGAAGTAACTATCACTTTCCGATTATCTCAAATTTCGTCGTGATCTCAACACAGGATTTTAGAAAAATTAATTTGAGGGAAAAAGTAGTGGTTTTTTTTTTTTTTTTAAAAATAAAACAAGCAAAGAGCCAATGATTGACAATGAGGAGTAAAAGAATGAAATAAATTAAAGCAATCGTTTATGTATTCATCCCAGGAAAGTTTTGCATCTCCTATTACTTACTACTAGTTGCCCACAGACTCCTTTGAAAGAACATAGCAAACCAAAGAAAGAAATTGATCGAAAATATGCTTAATTTTTTAGCGAAGGAAATTAAAATTCAACATAAGAATAAACAATAGAAACTTACCCCGGGTGTTTTTGGCACCACACACAAGTGCCTGAGACCAAGCTCCCGAAATAGGACTGCAGCTTTGGCCAGAGACATCGTTTCCACGACTGTGTATGGTGATGTATTAGTAATGGGATGCAGATCAACAAACATCTCCATCTCCTCCCCTTTAATGTCCAAATCCTCCAACTTGAGCCCCTTACCTGATCCTGGTTTCGCAAAGTCAAATGCATGAAACCTCCTCAAAATTTCTGATCCACTCAACACCCTCTGCTTTGTAAATTTCTTTCCTTTCAGCAAAACAAGCAAGTGAGACCTCAAAACAAGCCCACACAACTCCGGTGCATCCGAGAAAGGTGGCTCATCAATCACAGGGAACCCATTATGCCTTGTCATCTTCAGAGCATGAAATATGTTGCCAACTTTCTCAACACCAGAGAATGTTATCAAGGGACCAGAGACAACATCCCCTGCAACCAAGTTTCTCATGTATGGCTCAGCATGGGCTTCCATGTAAGGTAATCCTTTCATTGTCACTATTTGGTCATAGACACCTTTGTTGAAACTATCAGCCACAGTTTTTGAAATCAGGAGAACTAGCATAACTAGCGGAAGCATTAATAGGTTATTAGTAAGTTCAAGAAGTATAACACAAATTGACACAGTCATTCGCATGGTCCCACCAAGGAAAGAGGCGGCTCCAAGAAGCGCAAAGAGGCCAGCATCAAGATTAGTGAAAGAGCCCAGAAGGGTCCCAACTAGGCGCCCATAGGAGGCTCCAGCAAGTATCACAGGGATGAACAGACCAGACGGAATGGCAATTCCGTAAGTGATAATACCAAGGAAGAATATGACGACAAAGCAAATAAAAAGGGTAGAGAGGCGAAACTCCTCTGCATTGCCAGAGCTAAGTAAGTTGCGGATAGCATCATCATTGGGGTTGAGAAAGAGAGAGGCAAGACCATTGTATTGGTCTGGTGGGCACTGGAAGTTCTTGTAGTTTCCAGAGCGACCTATAGTGGGGCACTCATCTTCCAGGCCAAAGGGGCAGGGGGTGCACTTTGCAAACCATGGGAGACCATACAAGCAACAAGAGGTCAGGAGGGAGATGGTGATAACAAGCAGGACTCTGAATCCAGGACCTTTCCTGCAATTAATTCTCAGCATCAGTAAGAGCCAACACCTCAAGGGAGTTTGAATGAGCAAAAGTTTAAAACCTTACAAAATTATGTAAAGTTAAAAATAATTGGTCCATAACTGGACTGATTATATCAAGCTGAAGTCAAGAACAAGCCATATAAAAATTGGGTAAGGACAAACACTAGTTAAAAGTTAATCTGTACTTGGAAAAGGTCAAGGAAATAAATAATAATAAATTCTTTACCAGATTCATTATCATGAACAATTGATTAAATATAATGTTACAAACCTAATCATTATGTGAGACCTGTTTTACGAAAATCTTGCGCCCCACTAGGATTCTAATGGGCATTTTTCTTTTCATGGCATGTTTACAAAAGTGAGAAATCCTACTAGTATCTTTATTATTATAAGAAGATTATGAGGGCATACTCATTGATAATGCTATAAGAACGAAGAACCTTGTCCACAAGATAATTGTAAAGGCTTCCGAAAATGCCTCCAATAACTCCAAGTAATATAATTGCCAATAGATCTGGGGTGGTATAAATTGGCACTGCTGAATTGACATCGAACATAATCAGACCTCCTTGCCCAAATAGTCCACATTTTCCACTCCGACAAAATTCTATGAGAGATCTTAACACTACAGCTACTACAGCTGTCGTAAAAAAAGTCCTCCAAAGGAGAGCACTCCGCCACCTAAAAGACGTCAACAAGATCAAGGTCAATGACATAGAAGAATGATGTACAACAACTGGCGAAGTACGAGAAATTAGAATTTTTTGAAAAGGAGATATTAGAATTTAAGATTCAAAAATTTCTATTTAAATGTTAAGGGCATCCGCATCAGTTGCTCTGAACAAATTCTCTAAAATACAGTACAAAGTGACAGATTTTCTACGTTACAGATTATTTAATCAAGAGAAATCTACACCAGATTCTCTATTATAGAGAATGGATATAGACTCTCTACATTTGGAAAGCACTAAAGTACTTACCTAAAATAGAGAGAACATACAAAAATACTGATGTAGGCCTCCAAATGCCTCCTCTTTATCAATGTTAGAGAAGAAAAAGGTTTAAAGAAACTGGCGTAGATATAGTAACACTTTAACTAGGTTATCCCATTACTACCAGAGATATCTGAACCATTTCATTAAAGTTGCCTACTGATAAATGTACTCCATTTCAAACCTCTCTTTTTTTTTCATTTTTCTTTTCTGAACTACCATTCATTTGTAATGTTTACATATATATATATATATATATTAAGATACAGACATCAAGCAGAAACAGAATGTTGGCAAAAGATAATTCCCAATATTGAAGCAAAGCCAGATACAAAGTCATGCATGCTGCCAAATCCCTTCAATAATTTTGAATCAGTTGAGAGAGAGAGAGAGAGAGACCATGAAGCTGCTTCTTCAAGAGCAAAGAGAACTCCACCAACAGGGGCACGAAAGGCAGCTGCCACACCAGCGGCAGCTCCACAAGTGATCAGATCCCGTCGATCCCTATCATTTTTGAAGTATCTAAGCCATTTCCAAGTCAAATGGTACTTGCGAGAACCTCCCTGTCCAAGGAGGTTGGCTATGCAAGAGCCAGTGTGTACCATGGGTCCTTCCTTGCCCACAACAAATCCAGCAGCAACTCCGAAAATGGAACCAAAAATCTGCCAAATTTAGAAAAATAAATGGTAAGTCACATGCCAATTTATTGACATGCAACATAGTTCAGTTCAGTCATATAGTCAAAAAGAAAGAAATAGCAGCAAAATTTCACAAATTACAAGAATTATCAGCATGATAATGAGTTATGTGCATGCCAGTCTGAACACTAATGTCGCCAGTGATTGGTGATAATATTGAGCCACCATGGTTGTTGCAGAACAGTTTCAAATGAGGACAGGTACTGTAAGAATGGGATTGAAGCTCCAAGTTATAATTTGTGCATTTTTCTGAAGAGGCAAGAGATTGGAAACAGACCAACTACAAAAAGGCATAAAAACCAAGGCCTGTGTCTGGACAATTTGAATGCATTATTTGATCCAAATCCATTCTTTCCCAGAAGAAGTTATTCTAGTGCTTCTCATATCATTATATGGTATCACCCAGTCATTATCATAACATCCTTCAGAGATCTCTATAGACTCTGTATTTATTATAAAATTTAGAAGTATTCAAAGATCTCCATGGATACTTCAGTCCTGGATGCAATAAGAGAAAATACTGTATGGAGAACAGAGAGTTAAATAGCACTCTAAGAACTAGCCTAGTCTTTTATGCACCAAGTGAGAACCAATAATGTTTCCATATATCCTGTCAAGTATGTCATAGTTAATTTAGAAATAATTCACAAAGTGATTCAATCTGTGTGTTTGTGTGTGTATTTGAGAGAGAGAGGGTGAAGTATTGCGAGGTTCTCACGGACCTTGACAAAGAGGGTACTGGGAGCCAAAATAGAATGAGCATCCACACCATTAAGATAGGCTTTCACCTCAGGTATGCCAGAGCCGGCTGCGGCAGGGGCAATGTAAGCACAGAGGGCTCCAGCAACAGTTGCCAAAACCATGTTACAACCCGCATATGCTACAAATGCTTGAAAATACCTGCACTAGAATCAAAGTCACCTATAGTTCCCAAAGGGGTGGAAGCCAACTGTATCAGATCTCCTATGGACTACAACTATATTAACATCACAAAAACAAAAAGAAAACCAAAATTTTTCAGTGCTACCACGAGATTCAACTCCCAAGCAGCACTGAGTTGATAAAAGTAATACTCAAATTATCAAGTGTAATCAGTTGGCTTAGTATTATGTCTTATTTTTCTACTTGGGCATCCTCCCTTGATGCCCTTTTTAATTATATTTCTTATTGAGTAAGTGGAGGAGTCTACAGCATATAACATTTCAAACCATGTAACTTGTTTAATACTTTCAAATAATCTTGTTAATTAATTGTTTCAACCACGATGACCAATGCTAGATTTGAACAAGAAAAGGATTTAAACAAACATGCTCAGCCCATGGTCAATGAAACAAAAGCACGCATATATGGTCACTCCTATGAGATTTCTCTATCTAATTAGGTTTAAAATTTCATTCTATTCATCAAGCTCCAACAACACAGCAGCATATACACTAATCAAGCACTATGTTAGTAGAAAGTTTGGGGGTATATGAAACACCCAATCAAGCAACTATTTTCCCCAATAGTCTTACATCAAGAAAAATACGGACTTCAGTTGTAAAGAGTTTTGATAGTTCTACTGTTCACATTAGAGGAATTATTCATTAGAAAGCATAGGTGTATGGCCGGATAAATTTTTTTTTAATATATGTACACTACAATAATAGGAAACCAAATGTACTGCTGGATTATAATAGGTTATCCGAATGTACCACCAGATGTTACAGGTTTCAAGTCCGAATCGGACACACGTGAGCGTCAAGAACAGGAATGATTAGAATGTTACAGTATTCCAAATTCTAGCACAAAAAATAAATGCACTCTTAAATCAGTGAAGGACTAATCAAAGGGAAAAGTTATAAGATCCTCAGAGATACAGCAGGTGGAAGTTGTCCTTACTCTTTCTGGAACATGAGATCGCTTGTAAGTAGAAGCTTGAAACCAGCAATATTCTCAACAGCAAGGTTATTTAAGAAGCCAACAACCCCCGTACCCAATCCTATAAGAAGTGCCAGTGTCCACTTGAGAACAACATATTGAAATATCTGAACTTTTTTCCTAGATCTCCAGTCCTGCTTGAAAAGATCGTTTTCAATAATCCTACAAAGATGAATATCAACAAATGAGATAAAAAAATATAGATGGAGGACTGACAAAATGCATATCAACAAATGACATAAAGAATATGGATGGAGGACGACTGGACGAGTAAACCAAATGAGTAGTGCAGTGCATGAATAGTGATGCATTGAGACATCAAATGCTACTTCCCTTTTTTTTTTGTTCAATGTGATGAATTACACAATAAGAGTAGCCCTGCACTACTCATTCCCCTGCCTTCAACTCAGATGACAATGGAATTTAATGTCATTGGCAACCCACCAAAAGATTTAGCTATTGCAAATCAGAACATGTGACAGCACAATAACAGCTTACAACAGCAAGGATCACAATATGCATATCTTAAATAAAGTGGGTGAACAGTTCATTATAACAGAATCTAATCATTTTGGAGTTTGGACCATGAAATAGAAAGGAAATCATTTCAATTATTTCATTTAAAAAAACAGGAGCGGCATACAAATTAAAACAAAATAAATATGTTGTGCTATATTTCCAAGTCCGTATACACAAACAACTAACAACAATGTCATGTAGGACAAGAGATGGAACAAAGTGGTTAAGGATAGGTTTGATTGGTCCCAACCTAGTAACATTCAAATACAACTTGGCAGGTTGCTCATGGGGGCTTCTCGAATGATGTGACACTGGGAGTGAATTTTTGCTGATTTTTGGTCAATTGTGGTAGCTTTAGCTAGGCTTTTTGACTTCAACTTTAGTTTAGGAGTCTATTAGGAAGTTTCTGAGTGGAGCTCTTTTACATTGACTAAGATTCTCATTTTAATTTGTAGGAAGTAAGATTTTGAGAATTTCCTAATCTGATTAGGAAACCTTAATAGTAATTATGTTCGCTGTAGCATTTTTTTTTAACATGCCTTGCAATTTCATAGATTCATTCAAGTTATTATCAATAAATTTCAGAACTTTCGTTCATCTTTGGAGTTCACCAAATGCCCCTCTGCTGCATCACAATGCTTCAAAATATAAAACAAATCTTACTTTGTATTTGGACAAAAGAAAAGTAGCAATTCAGTGTGCAGTAAAAGTGAATGTCTAATATTAACATATCATATGTGGTTGACCTATCAATGATTTTAGCAGAACTCATGAAAAAATAAATAAATAAATAAATTGAACTTAAATGTTTCCACACAATGAAAATTCAGAAACACCACTCCGCCACTCCTTCTATAAAGCAAGTGTTTACCCCAAAAAATAATAATAATAAGTACTAACTCCTCATTGATTAACTTTCTGGACGGATCCAATACAATTCACATCAAAATATAACTTCAAACCATATAAACAATTCAGAAAAAATCACTTTTCAAACATTTATTCAATAATTACCTTCTCCACAGCATAGCCTCTAGTGCTTAATTGTGTAACATTCACAATACACACACAACACACACATATATATGCATGTACAAACATACACACATACATATAAGTAATAGCCAATTAAGAAAATAACACAAATACCAAGAACAACATATATATTAAATTGATCGCTGACCACTGCCCTTACTCCTTAGTTCTTATTGGTGTATCTCACCACAATATCAAACACTTATTTGCGTAGGAAATTAGTGCACTTTTAACGAGGAAAATAAATACTTGATTTGCAACACAATGAAATCGAAATTTCCATTTGTCAATATTGATGTATGTCAAAATTTAATACTTTCTTTGCTTAGCAAGAAATATAAGAACCAAACAAGATAAATCAGAGAGGATCATATCCTTCTTCTCCCTTCTTTTCCGCTTCTCGGCAAGCAAAAGCTGAGAAAAAGCTAAAGCATTAGAATTAAAGATTAAAGCGCAGAGAGAGCTGGAATGCGTACTCGTAATCGAGGCTTTCAATGGGGCAAACGTTAGCCCCAACAATGGCGATCTGAGAGGTGTTGTTGATTCTACTCTTCGTAAGAAGAGGCTGTCTGATCGTCGCGCCGGGGCTCCTGTCTGAAAATGACGATCCATTCCTCTCCAGTTCCTTCTCATCATTGACCATTCCTTCACTCTCTATATCGTTCATATCCCTCGGATGATCCATCCTCTCCTTCGCAATTCTCTCTCCTCAGACCACTTTCTCTCTCTATATATATACACACAGATACACAAGCGTTAAACTTTTTCTGAAACCTCTCTGATCTCAGAAGCTTTTCCCCACGTTTCAACTTTCAACCCTCCGCCTCCTCCTGCCCTCTCTCTCTCTCTCTCTCTCTCTAAAATCTCTTCTTTCCTTATTATTTTAATTGGTGTATCACTGTATCTCTTAAATCTCAGTAATCTTGCCCTTTGGTCATTTTTGGTTGCTAAAAATAAAGATAATAATAATGTTATTCTCGTGGTGTATGCAACCTGAAAACGTCCGGGTTTTACGAACGGAATGATCTGTATAAAAGACATGGAATAGTTTTATAAAGCCATTTGGTTTGTGATTTTTCTGACACTTTGTTCCAAAACATTTCACACTTAAAATTAATTTCATTTTCAAATAATTATTTCATTTAATAAATAAAATTTTATTTTTAAAATGTAATTTAAATTTAAAAATTGAATTGATTTTATTTGATTTAAGAAAAATACTAAAATTGACCATGTTAATAGAAGTTTAAAATATGATACAAGAAGAAAAATTTATCCATTTACTTATATTGCTTAAGGAAATAATGAATTCTCATCAAATTATATTGTTTTGGATTAGATTTCAAATGATTTAAAAATCCTAAAACTTAAGCTATTGAATGAAATCAAATCCAACTTATAAAATTGTATTTGAATTCCAAATATAAGTATTTGTAAAAAATTTCATCAAATGAAATCAAACTTTATTAAATTCATGGTTTCAAACGGAATATAAAATTGTGAGGGTTTGTGGGTGAAATTGTCATTTATAATATTTGACATGTTTGATCAATTATAGAATTTGGTTATATTGGTTTTGAGTAACATTTAAATAAGTAATTTATAATTAAAATTTATCTTAAAATAAAATAAAATATTGATTTTTGAGGACTTTTTTGTCCAAAAAATTATTTTCAAGTATTTTCATATAGTAGTAAGATAAGATAGTAAGGTATGTGTGTATATATAGGTACCGTTTGGAGTGCCATGTTTCTCCAACAACCTTCAATAACCTCCAACACTTATTTACTTTCTATCTCACTGCACGTAATTCGAATCTATATTTTATCTCATTTTTTATCACTCCAAACTCACCCATAGTATAATATATCAGTTCAAAAAAAAGCAAAATATATAGTAGTAAAATCTTTCAATATGTTAAATCGTTAGAATTCTTAGTTATTTATAAGGATGGTTTTGGTAAAAATAAATATGTATTAAATCAAGGAATTTTTTTAGATATTTATATTTTTATGAGAATATTTTTGTCCAAAAAGTATTGTTTAAGTATTCATACTTTTATATAATACTAAGACAATAAAATAAGATAAGAAATTTAAGGCTTTTATGATAATATGTTTGCCCAAAAAAATCTTTTAGTGTATTAATTATTGAATTTTGAAGTATAATTAATTAATTTAAAGGAATCATATTCTTACTTCTCTCATAATATTAATATGGCTGTTTTTTTACATATTCTATTAATTTTATAGTTTCAAAAATATAACTGTATACACAAAAATAATAATAGTTAATTTACTACTCAAATAAATATAAAATATTATTTAAATACGTACACAAATTATAGATAGAGTAAAGATAAATAAGAAATAGATAGAATTTTATTTTTATCATTTCAAGTTTCATGCATAATTCGAAAATTAGGATTCAGCACAAAGCGGATTCGGAGCATAACGGATACATTTTTGCACCGATCGTTATTCGGTGGATGAAAAATATATTTTTTAATTAGTTAAAATAGATAATAATTAATATAATTTGTTTAATTGTACCCCAAATCCGTACGTAACTCAATGAAATCGTGATATACATTATCTAAGATTCGGAGTCACCAAATTATACATTAAGTCACCAAACCATACACTAAGTTTATAATTAGAGGTCACCTTATTATGTCAAGTGGTTTTTGAATGAATTAAAAAATATTAGTATCAAAATGATATATCATGAAATTTAATTAAAAATAATAATTTTTAACTTTTACCATGCCATGCGGAACGTAATCTCCTCCTCCAAAAATCGTGGGAAGATTTGAAAAACTCTGGTACAAGACGTTTCACAACAATACAAGCTCGTACAAATCACAAATGATTTGCACTTTTCTCCACCGTATGATATTGACTTTGACACGCAATCTTTTGGCTGATAAATACTTTTTTTTTTTTTTAATAAACAATAAGGAGAACAAATGGAAAAATTAAAAGAGGAAGACCTGCTGTTGCATTCTTGCTTCGATTGATATATTCGTTGTCATTTGAGGGACGAAACTTGATTTGAAAATTAGAAATTCTATTAAAATTCTACAAATTTCAAAAATGATAAAAATATAAAATCTGAAAATTACCTGGCTCTGCCTTTTTATATATTAGCCCAGCCTATCTTATCTCATTGCCTTTGCCGGTTATTTGCACAGTTTGTAGTAAAAATAAAAAAATAAATAATAATAATAATAACAACAACAAAATCTATAAATCAGTTCAAAATATTTTTTTTATAAAATCTCTATAAATTTATTTAAATCTCTAAAATCT
>QLOD02000029.1:5695908-5709101 GCA_003260245.2 Sideroxylon spinosum | reverse complement strand
TCTTGAGCATTGCCGGATACGCAACCGCTGATTTATTGAGGCGGTTCAAATTTCTGAGTATTGCGCAAAGCCAGATCCTCGGTTCACTTTTAGGTACTGGTGATTCAGTTTATTTGATGCACTATGACAACTGTTTGATTGTACATAAAGCGTTTTCGGTAAAAGTTCGAGATTCGATTTGAAAGTGTTCTATTTCCGTAGCTTTTTGTTTTTGCGGTGTCAGAGATCAATTTTTGGATCTAATTGTCACAGTAGATGATCGAGGAGGAAGGGTTTTCGTAAGTTAATCCAATAATTTCAAAGGCTTAATTTAGATAAATCTATGGGCTTTACAACAAAGGACTCGTCGGTTGGACTTCTTAGGGTTATTACAGTTTCGATCATTTTCGTTGTTGGTGTGGTTATTGGATTGATCTCGAGTTCGCACATTGATTGGTACTTTAGATTACAAGAAAATCAATTCTATAAGAGCCCTGCATTGGCTCCCATGCCTGCTACTGGTGGGAATAATTGTACCGTCTATCAGAGTTGCGAGGATTGTTTGGGGATGGACAGTTTTCTTCGTCCAAAGAATCTGACACATGGTTTGTCCGATGAGGAGCTCTTCTGGAGAGCTTCAATGGTGCCTCAGAAGGCAGGGTATCCTTACTCTAGAGTGCCTAAAGTGGCTTTTATGTTCTTGACACGGGGACCGTTGCCAATGTTGCCATTGTGGGAGAGGTTCTTTGAAGGTCACCAGAAGCTATTTTCGATTTACGTCCATGCACCTCCTGGATATGAACTCAATGTGTCCAGTACCTCTCATTTTTACAGACGGCAGATTCCTAGTCAGGTCAGCGTTTCTTGACAACGAATCTTATTTGTTTTTGCTATTGTCGGCATGCTTGTTCATACTTTTCAACTTTGCTCGTTGTAATTGTGGACATACATATATTTACCTCTTGGATTTGACTAGGTTCGGATAAGATTTGTAGTCCGTTTGGAAGGAATGAAATGGGAAGAAAAGAAGAGAACATAAAAGATTTTAGAATCTCACACTTTTTTGTGAGTCTTTCCAGGAAAGAAAAGAAAGATGGTTAAAATTTTAAGAATTTCATCCTCTAAAAGTGGGCAGAAGTAGATTTAAAATTTTAAAATTTTAAAGAAATAGAAATAGGGTTAAAATTTTAAAAATTTTGACTAATGAGGCACAAATCCAGGTAAATCTAATAATATGAGGGAGTTATGCATTTCTTTTAAACTTCAAAGGCTGTGTTTTTTTGGTCAAAACTCAAGGAATAAACTATAATTATCCCTTTACTGTTTTGTATGTAGATAGAAGTTTTAAGTATGATTATTTGTTAACGGCCTAAAATTGAATTGGTAAATATGTTTGTATGGGGTGTTAAATTGTATACATGAGATGCATAAATCATAATATTCTTACCCAAACATCTATATGTAAGTGCTAATCATCCGACAGAGAGCACTCGTACATGTAGAAGAGTTAATGTAACATAGGTGCACTACTTCTAACTTGTTCTATTGTCTTAAGCTTCTTTTTTCATTCATCTTGAAAGCATTTTTCTTTTGACACTTCAGCACGTTGAATGGGGGTCAATATCACTGGTAGATGCAGAGAGACGTCTCCTAGCCAATGCTTTACTGGATTTCTCAAATGAACGGTTCGTTCTTCTCTCCGAGAGCTGCATCCCAATTTACAACTTCCCAACCGTCTACAAATACCTCATCGGCTCCATTCACAGCTTTGTTCAGTCATACGACGATCCCTCCAACAATGGGCGCGGCAGGTACAGCCACCGCATGCAGCCCCATATCAGGCTCTACGATTGGCGGAAGGGTTCCCAGTGGTTTGAAATCAATCGCACTCTGGCCACTGTTATAGTCTCAGACACCAAGTATTACACTCTCTTCAGGAAGTATTGCTTGCCCGCTTGCTACCCAGATGAGCACTACATTCCAACTTTCATCCACATGTTCTACGGACCCCTGAACTCGAACCGGACTGTGACTTGGGTTGATTGGTCACATGTGGGTCCTCACCCAGGAACTTTCGGCAAAGCCAAGGTTACGGAAGGTTTCATACAGTTTTTGAGGAACAATGGGACTCTTTGTTCGTATAATTCCAAGAAAACGTCTGTTTGTTATCTATTTGCCAGGAAGTTTGCTCCCAGTGCGCTGGAGCCCTTACTGAGGCTCGCCTCAACTGTAATGAATATTTGACTGATTTTTGTAAGATATGGGATTTTTTTTTTCTTTTTTCAAATTAATTTGTCCGTAATGTAAGATAGGGAACTTTTGACTGATTTTTGTAATTTGGCCATTTTTTTTAATTACCATTGATTAATGCAATGTTATGGTTGAGAATTATAGTCCCCGAAAGGCAAAATCCAGAGAGGACTGCTTATTTTGGCAGTTAGTTTGAGAAATCAACAACATTTTAGGAGGAAAGCATTCATACAGAGTGCATCTTCATTTTTTTTTTTATCACCTCTTACTTTTTCTCTGCCTTCTTCCCCTCGGCACCTTTTATTATTTATTTTTAAAATTTTATGATTCAAACTAGGTTTTGGTGATTTGTGCGTGGAGGAAGAAATAACATAATTTCAGAACCAAGATGATCATAATCAAACAGGTGAGAACCATTCATCAAAACAAAGAAAATGGCATTGAAAATCAGAAAGCCAATAAGCTTGTATTTACACTGGCAATACCCAGTTTCCAAACAATCAACAAATAAAATCAAAATTTCCCACAAAACAAGCTTTGCCTACTCTAATTGGTAAGGAGAAAAAAAATGCCATGTAACTTGAAAGACTAAATGATAAGAATACAACAAAAGAAAGATCTAGGTTAATTCCAGGAGAGGGTACAAACATCTTCAGCTTTACCAGAGGCTCTTCGAGACTGATCTGGGATCTTCCATAAGCCGTGCGAGTACTATCACAAAAGGCGTATAGATTATTTACACTGTCACCTTTTCTGATCCGCTGGTTGTTCATATGGATCAACCCAGCATTTGTCATTCTTAACTGCATTGTTCCATCTTTTCTTGAATACCTTCATTTCATTGTAGGACTGCATCCTCACCTGCACGGATGAATTGGACAATTAGCATTGATTGTTGTGTAATGAAAATCTTCATTTCATTGGTGGTTCTCGTAGATTAGATAATAGAATTTCAAAGACAAGACATTTTTAAGAGTGAGATTCCAAGTAACTTACTTCACTTCTATTATCAACAATGTGCAAATCAGAAGGTCCCTGCAATTTCAAACATGACAACTGATACCAATTCCGTTCTCCAATAATAGAGATAAAAGCAAAGAAAGGAACACCGTGCAACAGGTTTGCAAGACATAACAATGCATCTGACTCAGACATATTCTTTGCTTAAGAATGTTAGCTGCTTTATAACTCAACTAAATAAAAAGGCACAGATAGTATCTCTCTCCGTTTGAAGCTAGGCCGGATTTCAGCTTCAGCAGGCCCATGACATGTCAAATCAATATCAATGCAACTTAGGAGTTGGGAGGATAACTTGCTCTCTCGTTTCAATTTTCTCTCATCAAAGTTCATTATATTATTCGTGCCCCACATAAATGGGATTTGAACCTCACGAGCTCTAGGGCAGGATTTGTTCATAAGAATGGCAATTTCTCAAGCAAAACCAGACTTGCGTTGATGCATAAGACTCCAAAAGTTTCCTACGGCATGAATTGTACGTCAATTACCAATATAACAGGCCTTGCAAACCTAATTAAGGGGCTTGGATATATATTTCTTCTGTTATCATCAAATATAGGCTGGAACTGTGTTATTTGCGATCCAGTCCTAGTTTGAAGATACTTCTCATGCACAGTTTTCAACCCCTTTGTCTAACCTAACCCTGAAAATGAATAGATGACATGAATTCAACAATTTCATACCTTATTTCTATCTGAAACACCAAGTGTAGGAAGACCAAGATGGACTACATACTCGGTGTCAACCACACCAACATTTTTTGTTCGATCACCCTGAAAAAAAAAAAAAAAAAAAAAAAAGGTCCCCATATCACTAGCAACATCCACAAGATCGAGTCATATCAAGAATTTATAGGGTTAAAAAAATTGCCTGTGCACAATAACCAAGCTGCATGTCCAGTCCCCATGCATGGATCAAGTCATTCTGTTGGGACACAAAATATTATACAGAGAAAGTACATATATAAGAGAGAAAAAAAAAAAAAAAAAAGAGATCCCACGTTACCCTAATAACTAAGATAAAGTGACTGAAGAAGAAACCTTGTGGAAATCCTAGTCCGTTCTTAATGTTTTAGAACAGTAACCCATTATATCATACAAATATTGAACAACAATTCACAATTATAATCTTGCTATGCACTTGGTTCGTAAATACTCTATACCTGGACCATATACCATGCACATTGCCAGGCTGCTCTTGAGAACACAGGTGCCATCATTTCCACCCACCTGCAGATCGTATTTTGTTCATTGCATAAGTACATAATTTCTGTTTTATGGGAGACAATAGCTTTTTCACCGCAACAAAGGAGGTTTGTCAGCAGTAAAAGAACCAAATCATGCCAAGGAAGTGAACATTGAGAGACATTTAGAGTTACAAGGTCCATGATACCCTACCCGATACATGGGGGAGCTGTGCTGTTATCATCACATCTAAAACTGCCTTTAAACTTATAGATCCTTCTGTTCAAGACAGGGATAAGAAACATTAAGATATATTGAAGTTTATACTTCTGTAGAATACAATAGATTTTTTTTTTTTCTTTTTGTCCAAATAGAGAATCTCTAATCCCAGTAACATGGCATTCGGTCATGTAAGGCTTAGTAGTAGCATAAAATAAATGATGTGTGCAGGAAGATCCTCCATTCCGCTGTCTGAAGCAGTCATTTTGTTACAAGTTGTCTGAAACTGCATGACAATGTTTACATTTGCTGGCTAAGACTCCAGCACAAGCGAAAGCCTTAGCTTAGTTCCTAAGTAATGTTTTTGGGGGAAAGCGTGGTGGGGGTGGGGGAATTGATCCCTATGTTTCGTACCTTGGAAATTTCTTCGAATATTTCATTTCAAATTAGTGGTCATCGACTCATCCACAAGGAATGATTCAATTATCAATAAAATCACTTGGTCAGGTTTTCCTGTCCTGTGATGTCTCTGAGGTCTCATAAATGACTTGATAAATGCAGCCAGGCATTCTCCTCTCAGTCTATTTCAAGTTAATTGTCATTATACTTCAGATTATTCCAGGGTACTATGCCAGACGGAGCCAAGAATTTCTTATGAAAGCTCTAAAGAATTTACCAAAGAAGTAGTTTGGGAAGAGGGGGACCAAGCTATATATAGTTTAAATTTAAAAAATATACTAGACTACTACGATTCTATCTCACCTGTGCACTTTCGAATTCCTCCTCCGTATAGTAATTGCATGATGCAGCTCTGATTTAGCAGGATCAAGTGCTGGTTGTGATATTTCAAGTCCTTCATCTTTGACAATAGAAATATACCTGCATAAATTTAATATACTCAATGCATATGATCCTTTTGGTCTTTTATCTTCAAAAACATTATGTTAATGCTCTTTATTTGACTTGGATTTTGGATAAAAATTTCCAAGAATTCAAAAAGATCAGGTTTGTAGAGGACAAAGGCAGCATGTCAGACAACCAATAGGTTTTAATACCGCTATTGTGACTAGAGTTACCATTGCACGAATAGTTACAAAATATATAAAAAAAACAGGCCAGTCCAGCATCACGAGAAAGCAGCACCCCAGTGAATATTTCATAGACACACGCAAGTACAACACAGTTTAAATTCTTCCTGCCAATTTTACATATGATCAGAAA
Organism: Sideroxylon spinosum; assembly: GCA_003260245.2. NCBI lineage: Eukaryota > Viridiplantae > Streptophyta > Magnoliopsida > Ericales > Sapotaceae > Sideroxylon > Sideroxylon spinosum. The sequence continues at coordinate 5,703,231 of QLOD02000029.1, read as the reverse complement.
GTGAATTCAGGAATTACTGGAGGCATAGCTGAGCAGGTGTAACTAAAGGTTCCAGATGGATATCATCTCAGGAGGAAAAGGTTCATGCTACTAAAACACAGACAGCCTACAAATTTTGCACAATTAGGCATGGTTCAATGCCTTCACCATCTAAATCAATGTTTATGCATGGTTTATGATTCATTTTATATAATATATATATATATATATATATAGAAAATACTGCAAACAGATTGTGTGCTTCTTTCTATAGCTCACCACCTCAGATTTTTTAATTTCAGAAATAAATCCAATAACACAAAAGCCCTTGCAGGCCTTGGTGAAGGAAATTGCCAAGAGTTGATCATTCATTTTGCCATTCTTTGACAGCAAATTATGGGCCATAAAACTTAGTAGAAATTCATGATTTTTATTTTTATTCGTTCTTTCTAGACCACAGCAATAAAAAAAAAACACTTGAACTACCTTCCGTACTTAAATTGGTGATGTAAATCTAAATCTGCCCATAAATCATGTGCTTCAGATCATAAAAAAAGCTTTAAGAAAGGTAGAAACAGTTTAGCAAACTTTCAGTTCACCTAAATCTGTCTAGGATTCCATTGCCTAAGTTACTTTGGACAATTTTAACGCAACAGATGTTCTGATCCTCCATGTACAAGCAGTGGCATGTTAATGTTTATTTACTCAAGTACAAATCAGGAGGATATTTCAGCATAAAATTATTGAGTCCTCAAAACACTATATTGATTGTATCATGTATCTCCTTTACATATAATTAGTTTACTCATTTCTAGACAAACACCATCCCCAAAAGATAGTGGCAGGTTTAAAATAGAAAGAAGAAAAGAAAGAAACAAACCGTATATTTAGACCGAGGGATTCAACACATAAAATAAGTTGTTAATTCACCATCAGTAACCATATGTGGATAAATGACTTTAAAAGGAAAATAAATTGAAATAACAGTGACAAAATTATTATGTAAATCATGGATGAACTCTATGCACAAAAATAAACAATCATACTAACCGTTTTGGATGGAAATCTTTAATTCCAAGGTCCTCATCCCAAAGAAATATATAATCATATTCAGCTACTATGTCTGGATGCAAGAACCGCTTGGCAAACCACCTATGCCACCAAAAGCTCAGTTAGAATCCACGTATTAAACATATGCATTGACACGTAAACTCCCATTGCAGAGAAATCACTTGAAGCTCATCAAACATTACCATTTTGTTTGATTCATGGCAGAGACATGTATGACACGACTGCTCCAACTTAAATCATGCCATTCATCCACAACATCATCATAATGAAAAAGCATCACAACAAAGCTACTTCCAAGAAACTGCAAAGAAATTTGGGGCATTAAGCCATAAGCACCACCACCCAGAGTCTTTCAGGCAGCAAAGCCCCTGAAGAGATAATTTTGTCACCTTTTCAACAATTTGGTTCACTATTTTTTTCTGCTTGATACCAACCGCAATGGCCAATAAATTTGTTGAAGGCTTTGAATAGATCTGGATTCCAACATATTGCAAAATAAGTACAATGAAGATAAAAACAAGATAATGCAAGGTAGCAATGTACTTGAACTGCATCACATTAGCAGCACCAAAAGAATTATTTTTTTCCTTCAGTTCTGAGTGTGAGTTTTAATTTTTTTCCTTACTTTGTGGGGGCAGGATTTGAAATAAAGTGTACACCTACCCCACCCCTTTACCGCATGACCCCATAAGCATTGAAAATACCTTCGCAACAGAAAAATTCCTAATCTGTCACTAATTTACGAGTCATGGTATGTAAATGCTCAATAAAGAAAAAGAAAACAATATTTCCATAAACAAGCATAACCATTTCAGGTAGAACATCTTAATCTATTAGTAAAATTGAGGCTTTCATCCTAACATATGATTAAGATGTCCAACTGCGGTTTCACATACATTTTCTGTGACAGAACCCCATAAAGGGCGCATTTCCAAGTCAGACTTTTGGGTAATAATCCCTTCTGGTAATGCCTCACTTCCAACAGACCTGCAATGTTTCTAAAAGAAAAGCAAAATAAATTAGAATAAGGTAGAAACAGAGAATATACCAAAGAGCTTATGCACCAGAATAATAAAAACACTTTCTGAAGGAGAGAAATCAAAACCTTGTATTTATAATATTGTCTATTCTGCCACGTGAGATTCCTTTCTTATCAAACAACCATGGACTTATTAATTGAAACTTTTCAAGCAAATACATGCTTGCTTAAACGAATACATGTTCAAGCAAATAGAAAGTTTCCCTAAAATACAGATTTTCAAAACATAGTTAAGATAAGATAAATAAAAGCTTGAACAAACAAATTTCTTTATCTACAACACTAATGTTACGGTCTCTTACTCATTTTTGTATTCTTACCTCTCAGATTAACTCTCTTCTTGCAAGAAACCAAAGTTTTTACTTCTCAACATAGAGAGTACATTATTTTCAATAATAATAACGAAATTTAGTTGTTTATATTTTTATTCAGATCAACAAAAAAGAAAAGGAAAAAAGAATCAAACATCGAACTCAACGTCTCGCTTTTTTTAAAGCCCATGGTAACACTAAACCATAATGCTTCAATGGATTTAGTTATATATTTCTCAGTATATGCGCTTAAACAACAGGAACAAATGAAGAACTACAACTTGTCCATCAAACAAATAAAATCTAAAAAATGGATTTGGTAAAGCCTGTCCCACACTGATAGACCACACATGGTGGCTAAAGCTTCTTAAAAATTAATCATAAATTTTTACATTAAATTAGTCATGGGAATTATAAGCGTTTAAAAGCGATAAACCTTGTTGCATCCAACAGATTGTCTATTGCGCCTTGTATTGTTCACGTTCCATGTTGGTAATATCTGCATAGGTAGTTAAAAAAAGAAAAAAAATTATGTTCTCTTATTAGACAACCAAAACTTCGTACGAACAATCTTAAACAAAAAGACATTCAGAGAAATCTGAAGTTCAAACAAGGAAAACCTTTCCTAACATGATTAAGGTGAGATGAAATTGAAATTGTGACACCATGGAAACTAGTCTGTAAAGCCAAAACTTGTCATAATACAATTAACAGAACCCTCTGTGATTCAGCCACCATATCTGTTTCAAAACTTTTGAGGGTAATTAATAATCTAGTATGCTACCACAAAGCGAATTGAACAACCCAAAAGCTTATTTGAGGTCAACATATAATTGAGTCATCACATGATGTCACTGGTGTCAAAGTAGGAGGCAGGGTGATCACAACCAGGCTATGTTTCTCTCCTACTTGGGTTAAAAGAATAAGACTTTGCCTTTTCAAGTTCTTACTCTGACAAGAGATCTAATATTTACTCTCCATTTCAACGGTTAAGCCCACACTCAAAGAGTTCGAGTTGGATTGCAGATTCCCAAACTTTTCTTCCAATACTTCCTAAATGTTATTGAATCCTTTTTTTTTTCTCACTTTATCTGCAGCAGTTATTGATTGTTCTGTACCAGCATTAGATTCAATTGATGGAATTAGTTGAACGAAATGACGTGATTTTGACATACGAGAACTTGAAGCCACGAAACTCATCAAACTGAAAGAAGAAAGGCATTTCTCTAAAGGTTCATTTGAAAACATGTCACAACGCATTTAATACTTCAGGCTAGATGTATCTTCAAATAGGATGTGGAAGTGCCAATCCCAGGTGATTAATACACATATATGATGAAATCCCTTTTGTGAAATAAATAATTATAAGGAAATAACCCCAGAAGCAATAATATGTACTTCTCTGAGATCTTTTGCAAGAAATGCACTCCCAATGAAGTAGGCACCACAAATCAAGGAAGCAGTAATGAAGAGACTCCGGAGACAAGATTTACTTTTTGGATCTGGAAATAGAGAAACCTGGAAAGGTTACAAAGTCAAAGAAAACAAGAAAGAATAATCATAAGTCCTGTATAATAAAACGTAGTCATATTAGAACAAAACTAAAATCAAAGATCCTTTTTTGTCTTTAACGAGCAAATATTCATGGGATGTCCCCTTTTGACACTCTTGTTGCTTTGGAAGCATCTACTCATAGAGATGGGAGTTTTACAAGCTCGATCAGACATGTAAAGTTGTTCCCATGGATGAAAGACCGTAGGGAGAAGTGAGTCGGGTTTATACTCCTCTATGGCTATGGTAGAATTTATTGTCTCAGGCAAGTTGGTGCAGACCATGTAAAATCTATGTTATCTACTCTTTGGTTTATGCATTTGATTGGTGCTTCTGTGTTTGGGTAAAATCCTAACACTCTTAACAATGAAAGCTTAAGATTATAATTGCACAGGTTCGTCTCGTGAATATTTGATCTTAAGTTTATTTCTAGATTGAAAAATCGAAAAAAAAAAAAAAAAGAAAAAGAAAAAAGAAAAATGGCAACCCAATAAACTAGAAAAGTCCAAGAAAATGCCAGCGATAAAATTTTGAAATTTGAACAAAAAGGTAATTAAGTAAAAATACTTTGTGCAGTGCTTATAAGAAGTGTAAGTTTACTCTGTCACTGTGCCATGCGAGTCCCCCAAATCACCCAATTTTGCAGGAGAAAAGGGAAAGTAAAAATAGTTTGTTCCCGTAATTCCAGCTAGAAAATTTAAGGAAACTAAGAGCGATTGAACAGTAAAAGCTAACATATTCCAAGGTTGGGACCCAATAGAACACTGCATCAAAGGAACATAAAGCAAAGGCTTTTAATTTCTTTCTTCCTTTTTTTGGTGGGTAAGCAAGGGCTTCTTTCCACCTAAAAAAACAACAGAGAGACACCTTATTGCTGATAGAACCAAAAGCTGGGAAACAATAGAACCCGGCTCAGCATAGAATAGTTTTCAAATTTTGAGCTCTCAAATTATCCAGTCTTTAATTGACTCTTTTCCTTGGTTTTCTGATCATCCAAACAGCTTGAACTTCAAATTTAAACATACTTACACACACACACATATTATATGTATAACATATACATACAGACACAAAAATAAGCCAAACTATAAATGACAGAAAGCAAGGCGGCCTGCTTTTTCTCTATTAATTGATAACAAATAAATACTTTTAGTTACTAAATCCATCAAATCCCACAACCAATCTGTATATATGACCATATGGTCCATTTTCAGCAATTTCACTAATCAAATTAAACCCGTTACAAAAAAAGCAAACAAACACAAAGAAAAGAGATTTAAAAAAAAAAAAAAAACAAGACATGGGTATGTGCAAATAATCCAACAAAAGTTACTCGATTACATACCCATTCTATATATATCTATAAACTGCTTATGTGGTGAATATGCAGAACAACTTACAGAATTAAGCGTCTTCATCATTTTGCATGAACCGCCAGCCAGAGATATATATATGTATTGAAAAGGGGGATGAAAAGAATGGCTTTTTAGAATCGAGGAAAGCATATAACGTGAAGAGAGAAAGGTAGGGAAAGAAGGCAACGGAAGGTGGTGATGCTCAGAACTGATCAAACGGCACCGTTTCAGGCATGCAAAGAGAGACACCAAGCTCTAGAGACCTCAAGGTCCAAAACCCACCACCATAGCCAGCGGTTAGATATCTCGAGTTCACACACACCTGCATATATATATATATATATATAAATATATACCTGTATATATATACAGAGCAAGACACAAAGGTTGTTGTTCAAAGGAATTTCCCAGTGGGTTAGACTTTTTAGAGAGAGAGAGAGAGATGATTGGCCGAGTTACACGGATGAGTGTAGGCGTCGTGCGGGAGAGTGCTAGAGTTGACTTCGCGAGTGTGGTGTAAAATTAGGTACTCGCTTCGAACAGCAGCCACGTGTGCGTGTGGGTCTCCCTGAGGGCTTTAAACAAATTTTCCTTGGGTTATATAGGGAGTGAAGTGGTGTTATTATTTTATGAAGTGGTCATTATGATATTAATAGGAGGTGGGGGAGCACGTGGGTGACAGATAGAGAGAGAGAGAGAGAGAGTAATGAAAAGCTTGAAACTTTTAAGAACATTCCTAATATATTAATTAGAGATTAAAATAATTGTAAATGGAAGAAATAGTGAGCAGTTATGTGTATTTATTATGCATTTGTTTGTCACCATCTTTTTTTTTTTTTTTTTTGTAATTATTTGTTTGTCACCATCTTGATGTGGTTCTTCATGCCATTACCATTTTCTACCTTAAATCGCATCCTTTTCAATTTTGAAATTATTGACATAATATATCTTTCAATCCTTTGGATAAGATAATTATTGTTTTATTTTTTTCCTTTTGATAAGATAATTATTGTTTTATTTTCTTGTTTTCAAACTAAGAATATGTTCAGTCGACTAAGATTTTCTGAAAGCTTCTAAAAGTTATTCTTTTTTTATCTTATTGTACGAATTACGAACCTATAATTTGTCTAATTTTATTTCATTTTTTATCATTCTAAACGTGCTCTAAATATAGAGTCTAATTAACGAATTTTAAAAAACATAGGAGCTGTTTGAGGTGCCAAAAAACAAAAAAAAAACAAATATGGAAATTTTGGGAATTTGGAATATAAAAATTGTTTTGAAATAATGGTTAAATATTTATATTTTATTTTATAGAAAGTTGTTAAAAATTATATAAAGTGACATATGACAAAATTTTAGTAAACAATCTTGAAAATTTTTAGAATTTTATGAAATTTTTTGATACAAATATCAGTATAACTTTTAAAAAATTTTAACGAAACCATTAGAATGCTATTTTGATCTGTTTCAATGGATTTTAAAAGTTTTAAAAAAAATTAGAATTTTTTAAAATCTGAATTTTTTTTTTTAAGTTTATTTGACATTCCAAACAAACCTATAATCAAATGTGTTTTCATTTTTTACTTTTTGTTATCTCATAATCATCGTTGTATTGTCCCTACCGTTGGCAAGGGAAACACATGTACAGGGTACTTTTCATTTCATGTGAGTTCGTTTATTTGAAGTAACTTTTTCGGGGTCTTTAAGTTTATTTTTTAATTTTATAAGTGAGTGAGTGAGTGTGTGTGTGTGTGTTTTAATTTTGGTTTAAGAATAAGGAAATATTTATAGCTTGTTTGTAATTGAGAAGGTTGTCTACTTTTGGAACATGCATCATAACTCATGAGTACCTGCCTTTGTCCAAAGCCATGAAAGGAGCTTTTCAAATGCACTCGCTTTGTCATCGATCTTCCCACGACCGGCGACCCCACATCGATCCTTGACGCCACCGAGCGGCTCTGCTCATTTGTAAATCACAAACCTTGGGAGAGTATTTGCAGCTGTTAAAAATTAA
>QLOD02000029.1:5682101-5693667 GCA_003260245.2 Sideroxylon spinosum | reverse complement strand
TTTTTTTTTTTTTAGATTAATAAATTCCAATGTAATTGTATAAAAACAAAAAATTTATACTAAAAATTTAGACTCGTATTTGATTATGACTGTATTAATTTTAAATAAAAAATAGTAAAGCATCTTTTAAAAAGGTTTTATGAAAATTTGTTAAAAAATAATACACATAACCCCTTATTTGGAGAAAATTTTATATTCTTTATCTTTTATCAATAAAATTTTTTAATACATTTTTCCTATAAAAAAATAAATTAAATTTCATTTCAAAAATTTTTAAAACAAACTAAATCCCAAAGTTTCCATAATATATATAGAAAAGATAATATTAATGATAAATTTTAATATAAAATATTTTAATAATTTTATTTAAAATTAATATAGTCATAATTATTTTTTAATTGTATAAGTTTTTCTTTTATAATGTTGCACTGAAATTTCATTAATCTTAAAAAATAAATAACTCATACCAATAAGAAATCATCAAATATATTAGATAAAATTTTATAAATAAAGTAATATTTTTATAATTCGATGACATGTTAATAATTTTGATCTTTAAATCAAAAAATTTATTATTTAACTATATTTTGACTAGAGATGTTTTTCAAATGAAGTATTCTTATAATTCAATATCACATTAATAATTTCTAAATTTCAAATAAAAAATTTCTTATTTAACTATATTTTGAAAAAATATAGTTATCAAATAAAATAAAAAGAATATTTTTTTAAAGATAAAAAAAGATTAAAAAAAGAGATAAAAATAAATAGATAGGATGAGAGAGATAATTTTATGAGAACTACAAAATCGAAATTAGTAAAATAATAAATGATGGTAATTTTGTTAATAAGTAAAAGAAAAAACATTAATAGAGCTCTGTATTAAAATTTAGAAAGAAAAATTAATAAGAGATATTTAGAGAGAGTGATTAATGAGAGAGAGAAAATTAATGAGAAATAAACTAAGTTGTTTTAAATAATAAATAAAACAATTTCGTCAATAAATAAAGGGAGCATTAATTGTACTCTCATATTAACAAATGCTGCTCTAATATTATTGCTACTCATCACGTAATACTTATAAAATATAATACTCACTTATTAATTGGCTAGAAAACACAAATATTCTTGTTTTGAGTCTTTGACAATGTAAGACAATTGTAAATAAGAATACGAACTCGTGTTCGAATAAAGTAAAATAAATTTAAATTTAAAATAAAACTTTGAAAATTTTATTTTATTTTAATAAATTTAAATTTAAATTTAGATGCAGGAAATATTAAAGATAAATTTGAATTTAGCAGAAAAAAGAGCAGTACAAGTTTCGTAAATTTTAAATTTCAAATTTACAATTTATTAAAATTAAATAGTTTGTGTAAATATATACATATTTTTTTAATTCCACCCAAAGCCTATAAAATAGCCAAATGAACTTGTATATATGGATTTTTATTTTCTAACAAGTATAATTATATATATCTATATAATAAAACACATTATTTAATGTGACATTTATCTTAATCATCAGTCACGTCATCAACATCTTTTTAAAATTTTAAAATTTAAATTCAAATAAATATCTATATAATATAGAGTGATACTAAATGGGATTTTTATCCCATGTGACAGTATGAGAGAGGAGAGCATTAGAGAGGGGTTGATGAGGGGAGTGTTTTTGTTTGTATGTGTATGTAAAAATTTTGAAATTTTAAAATGTTTAAAAAATTATTTTGAAATGACGGTTAAATATTTATATTTGATTTATAAAAGTGATACATAGTAAAATTTTAATTGAGAATTTTGAAAATTTTTGGCACAAATATTAGTCTTTTGGTAGATTCTTTAAAAAATTTGATTGATATTTGTATTAAAAAAGTGAAAAATTTTGATTTTTTTTGGAGTTTTTTGATCTTCAAAGGTTCCTTTTTTACATGTCAAATTAATATTTTTGCAACATTTTTTAGAGTTTTCTCTTTTTACTTACAATTTCAATTTTAACGTGTTTAATACTTAAATTAAAATATATACACTTTCATATTATTTGAATTTGTTAAAAAAATTTTGAATTTGGAATATTTTTAATCGTTGAATTTGCTCAATTACGGGGATTATTTTTTTTAATTTTTAATTTTTATTTCCAACGAATTTTGGTAAATTTTTTAACAAGTTAGACTGAAATTTGTATCAAAAAGTTTTATAAAATCCTCAAAGTTTTCAAATTCTCAACTAAAATTTTGTTATATTCCAATGAATTTTGGTAAATTTTTTAAAAGTTAGCCTGATATGTTTACCAAAAAAGTGAAAACTTTTAAAGTTTTTTTTTGGATTTTTTGAGTTTTTTTTAAATTTTAAACATTATCTTTTACATCAAATTATATTTTTATGCCATTTGAGAGTTTGGCTTTTAAAATTTTTTTACTTACAATTTCAATTTTAATCCGTTTAATACCGAAATTTTAAAATTTTTGAATTTAGGTTATTTTTAATCGTTAAGTTTGTTCAATGGCAGAAATTATTCTTATTTTTCTTTTTATTTTAGTTATTTTTCAGTCACTACATTAGCATCTTTTAAATAATAATTTTTATTTTTACGAGTTAATTTTATAGTTTTTCGGGCAATTTCTAGTTTTTAATACGGCGGGTTTAATATCGCACAATTCGGGTGATTGGATACAGGGTTATAACTTGTTTGGAAACAGAAAGGCGCTGGATAACAACGTGCGCACCATTTATAAAACGGGCTCGTCACATCCCAGCGCAAATTAGGGTTCGTCCTCAAAAGTTTCACCTCCTTCCTTCCCCATGAATCAATGCCTTCTTTCTCTCCCTTTCGCATGTGATTTGATCTTTCCCGCCAACATTTTCAGATTCATATAGAGCACTCTTCGTTTCGCTGATTTCTGTAAGTAATCCACAAAAATCATTTCTACTTCTGTTTTATTTATGATAATGAGCAATTTGCACTCTGAATGTGTTGGAATCGTTACTCAATTTTTCTGTTTATGCGTATAATTATTTATATACATTTGTGTTGGTAGTTATCGGTGAATTTGTTAGAGAATGCATTCATTATCGGCGAAAACTAATGGAAATGCAATTAAGATTTGAGGCAAATTTGGAAAATTTTAATTTGGTAACTTGATTGTTCAATGAAGGATTGATGTTATTACAACAAAAATTTTGAAAATTAATTGTGATGTGAAAAGAATTTGTATCTGTCGATGATTGTTTTGGCGTAAATAGAAAATGCCAGTTAATGTTCCAACTTTCACTCCATTCATATTTGGCAATTTCTCGGAAATGTTGAGATTGGTGCATGTTGGACTCCCTGTTTCTGGTTCTATAAGCTTATTAAATCAGTAATTATTGTTTAATTTAAGTTGATCGAGCTCCAGTTGTCGTACCTGACGCAACTAGAAATGGGGGTAGCTATTCTGTTACATTTGGAGAATTGTAATTCGTGAAACTAGCTTTAGCTCGAATTTGGTGCAGTTAGAACTCTCACCTAAGCTTCCTATGATTTGCTGTGGCTAGAATTTGTGATATTCATAATCTTGCTAAGATTTTTGTCTCAACTTAGTTATTGTTATCCTTTTTTTATTTCCTGGTTCATAACAGTTTCAATTGATCCATTACTAATTAAAAAACATCAATGTTCTCTGTCTTTTAATATTTTTTGGGGAAATATCGTGCTTCCACGTCGTAGAATGCTCAATTCCCTAGATCATTGTGGAACAAATGGTTACCGGGGCGAAGGGATCCAGATTTGCAAAGTTTTATGTGTATGTTGAGGAAATGGCTTTTCAGTTACCTAGAGGTTGGGAATTTTGTTCTTGGTTGCATCACTTTGATGCATTTTTCAATGTAATTTAATCATAAAAATGGTTACATGTGAAATATTTTTGGTCAATTGAATGAAGGTGCTTCTGAAAACTATTTATTTCTTCCACTTAAGTACTTCCGAGGAAAATTAAGGCATGGAAAACTAGCCTTTGGGTCAATTAATATCAAGTTGGTCGTCAACCTTCAAAGTCAAGGGCTCAACTCTCTCTCTCTCTCTCTCTCTCTCTTTGTGGGGGAAAGAAAAAAGGCTTGAAAGTGACAAGTGAACTGACAGAATAATTTCACTTTTATTTGATTCTGAAGGGTACTTGAGGATTTTTTATACCTCAGGTCTGGCATGATACATTTTCTGTTTTCGTTTTTCTATCTTCATCTACGTGTAATGGTATAGTTAACGTGTTGTAATTGCTCAACAAATTTTGATACATGCAGGAAAATTTATTGGTCAATGAAATTAAGAGAAATTGATAGTTAGTTCTGTACTATCGGTTAAGATATATGATATTTTTGTCAGGTATTAATTATTAAATGCCCAACCATAGCATTAGGTGGCAACTGACAGTAGATGCCCAACTGTAACATTAGGTGACAACTAAAAGGAATACAACTAAAGTTCGAGGCAAAATTGAAAATTTTGAATTGGGTAGTTTGATTAATGAATTAACTTCACAAGTTGCGTATTTAGATTGATGATTCATCGTGATGGAAAAAAAAATTATGTTTTCTGGTAGCCCAGGGCAAGAAAAATTCCTATCTCTACCCTTGATTGAGCCCATTGTGAAGGAGTAACCTTATTGTTGCGCCAAGGGCCACCCTCCTAAATTCCTTATTATTTATAAAAAAAATTATAATACGGTGAATCAAAATTCATCGATTTATTTTATGGCTCTTTCAAAAAAAAGAAAAAAAGAAAAAAGGGATTTTGGAGCTCTTTAAACTTTCCAATTTATAGTATATTTGTTTGGCTAACCTCATATCCAAATTCTTTGTCATGTGATTTGTAATAGGTCTAACAGTAATTAGAGTATTGAGGAAGTCGCTTGGGTGACACCTCAGCGGTTGAGGTTACATTTCCCCAAAAGGCTACTGAAGTTTGTATAATTGTTTTAGCTAAAAATAAAATGAGTGAACTTAGAGCAATTTTAGGTCTAATTATTTGATTGAAACCCATTAGAAAATTCCTTTGGTAACTTCGTTGGCAATTTCTCTGAATCTTTTAATCTTTGTTTTACGCAAATATTGGTTAAAAACAATGCAAGGTACAGCTGTTCAAGTCATAAATTTGACTTGCCATTTGAAGCTACTCCTTGTATATCCTTATCACTTTGTTTTTCTGCTGAGATTCTGTAGGCTTTACATACAGACTGCTTACTCACTTAACAATGGTATTGGGGTAAAAACAAAAAAAAAAAATCTTTTGAACCGGAAACTTGAATCGTCTTCTATAACTATGTGGCTGAACTTAGTATTTATAATTTATTAATATTAAACAGAAGATGAGGATGAAAGAGGCAATAGCTTGTCATAGATGCACATATAAATTTTATGTCTTATTTACATTTCTCCGTTTGATGTACACAGTGCACTTAATTCTTTGAGAAACATCTGCTTTTTTGGCCTATTTGTTGAACATGAAAAATGCATTTATGTTTGTGTTTGGGTGGGTTGTGCCTTGGCGTATACATGTTATTCTCTTGGGTATTGGATTCTCTTTTGGGTCTGAGCTCATTGTGTGAAAAATACTAACATATTTTTCTCAGTATGGATGACCTTTTGGAAGGATAGCAAATGGTCTAATCTTAATCTTGGCTGGTTGTCAAGAAGAGTATAATGTCTGAAGAGGCTCGGCAGATGATGATGGTTTATGATGATCCCTCAGATCAAAGATCTTTGTCTCTAGATGATGCAAGTAGCACGGAGGAATCACCAGATGAAATCAGACTCTCCCTAGAAACAGCTAATGATTCAGTTCCATATATAGGGCAAAGGTTTGCTACTCATGATGCTGCTTATGAATTCTATAGTGAGTTTGCCAAGCGTTGTGGCTTCTCAATCCGGCGTCATCGCACAGAAGGCAAAGATGGGGTTGGGAAAGGGCTTACAAGACGCTATTTTGTTTGCCACCGTGCTGGGAATACTCCAGTCAAAACTTCAAGTGAAAATAAACCTCAAAGAAACCGAAAATCCTCTAGGTGTGGATGCCAAGCATACCTGCGGATAAGCAAGACAACTGAATTAGGAGTGCCAGAATGGCGAGTCACAGGTTTTATAAATCACCATAACCATGAACTCTTGGAACCAAATCAAGTTCGTTTCCTTCCCGCATACCGCACAATATCTGATACAGATAAAAGCCGGATTCTCATGTTTGCTAAGACTGGAATTTCAGTGCAGCAGATGATGAGGCTTATGGAGCTTGAGAAGTGTTTGGAGCCTGGTAATTTGCCTTTCACTGAAAAGGATGTTAGAAACCTACTTCAGTCATTTAGGAAAGTGGATCCTGAGGATGAGAGTACAGATTTATTAAGAATGTGCAGAAACATAAAGGAAAAAGATCCCAATTTCAGATTTGAGTTTACACTTGATTCAAACAACAGGTTGGAGAACATTGCTTGGTCATATGCTTCATCAGTCCAGTCATATGAGATATTTGGTGACGCAGTGGTGTTTGATACGACACATCGGTTGACTGCTTTTGACATGCCACTTGGGATATGGGTTGGAATGAATAACTACGGTATGCCTTGCTTCTTTGGTTGTGTGCTTCTACGAGAGGAAAACCTAAGATCATTCTCTTGGGCTTTGAAGGTAAACAAATGAAAACAATGTTTTCATGAATCTACCTCTCAAATGATTCTGCAAATATCCCACCAGTACTTTTATTATCTGTACCACATACTGACCTGTTTCCAAAAAGAAAAGAAAAGCATGGATTTTAGTAACTGAATTAGATAGCTAGAATAAATAGGTTGACTGTCAGAATAAGTTTGTGTAGCTGTTAATAATTGGCCAGTTAGGTACTCCATGCTGTCGTGGACAAAACTAATGGTGACTAACAGTTACATGTTTCAGATGATGAACTTTGTAAACTGCCTGTTTTAGAAATTTATAGTTGTTTGCAGAGTTCAACATCTATACTTTAGTTTCATTATTTGGCTTATCTTCTAGTAATTATCTAGCAACCGAGTAATAGCTTCTTTACTATGATATCAAGTTCCAATCCCCCTCCCTTCTCCTTTCAAGTTCCCATAATCGGGAGTGGAGCGAGTGGCTGCTACTAAGAGTTTTCTGGTTGTTCATTATATATGGCCTTAGATTTTCTTAATAGAAATTTTGGACACTGCTGACCACTGGGATGCAATTATTGTAGTTTTATATCTTATGATCACATTTAACAATCGGTGCCCTCAGTTTGTAGGTCTGATATTCTCTGGTTGATGATCTGTAGATATCAGTGATGGTCCCTTAGCTTGATGGTGTGGTACAACTTTTACTTAGGCACATCTGTGTTGAGAAAATACTCTCACTTCTCTTTTCCCTTCTCTGTAAATGTCTTTGAACATTTACCTAAAAGGAAAAAATGTTATCTGTGCCTTATCCTTATTTTGGTGCCTAGTTGTCACTTATTCCCTGTTATGTACATGTCTAACCGTTATGTAATGGGGTGGCATTTGCTTGATGCTCTTGTTGATGAAATTCATCTAAGTGAAAAAAAAAAAAAAAAGGTACATATGTACTGGCTATTTCTCCTGGCTCAATTTGGTCTAGAAGGAACTTGTTTTCAATTAGAAATCTGTTCATAGCACACACCTACACTTGCCAACACAAGTGAGTACTTATTTTCAGTGCTTATTTTCCCGAAGAATTTCAGCTATTAACTATTAAATTCAAATTCATGCTGATATTCAGTTATTGCGCTGTAATTGTGGTAGGCTTTTCTGGGGTTCATGAATGGGAAGGCTCCTCAAACATTATTAACTGACCAAAATATGTGTCTAAAAGAAGCAATAGAGATGGAGATGCCGAATACCACACATGCACTTTGCATTTGGATGATTGTAGCAAAGTTCCCATCCTGGTTCAATGCTGTTCTAGGGGAACGCTACAATGAGTGGAAGGCTGAGTTCTACCGCCTCTATAATTTGGAGGCAGTTGAAGATTTTGAATTGGGGTGGAGAGACATGGTCAATTCTTTTGGGTTGCACAGTAATAGGCATATAACCAATTTGTTTGCATGGAGATCTATGTGGGCTTTACCATATCTGAAAAGCCATTTCTTTGCGGGGATGACTACAACCGGCCAGTCAAAGTCAATTAATGCCTTCATTCTACGGTTTTTGAGTGCACAAACCCGGCTTGCACACTTTGTAGAGCAAGTACGTTCTCTATTGCTACTGCTACTAAATTAGATGGCATTTATCACTTTATATCAAAACTCGTGCAGTCTGCATGTCCATATGCATCCACGCGTGATAATTGCACATGTGGATGTGGATTGAACTTACTTTCTTGAACATTTCTATCATTCCTCAGACAAAATCTAAATTAGCATCTGCCCATGAAAAGATTTGGCTTGGTGAGATTTTTCATTATACCATTCGGTATATATGCTCCATTTATGCTCTGTTAATTATTAAATGATCTACAACTGTCTCTATGACATTGATGAAGTTTGAGACTTATCTATCTATTCTGTTGTGAGCATTTACAATAACCTAGTAATGGGTTTTAAACTCAACAGTATCTTGTTGGCATTGAGATGAATGATCTAATAAAAGAAACCAAAATTTTTGGAGTAAAAGAAATTGATGTACTTTCTGCTGCTACTCATGAATAATGACTTAGCATTTCATGCATAGGTGGCTGTGGCAGTAGATTTTAAAGATCAAGCTGGTGAGCAACAAACAATGCAACAGAACCTTCAAAACATTTGCCTCAAGACTGGGGCACCAATGGAATCTCACGCAGCCACAGTCCTCACGCCATTTGCGTTCTCCAAGCTTCAAGAACAACTAGTTCTGGCCGCACACTATGCATCGTTTCAGATGGAAGATGGCTTCCTCGTGAGACACCACACGAAACTCGAGGGAGGCCGGAAAGTCTACTGGGTTCCCCGGGAAGGCATCATAAGCTGCAGCTGCCATCAGTTTGAGTTCTCTGGGATCCTATGCAGGCATGCTCTTCGGGTCCTTTCCACTGGGAATTGCTTTCAGATCCCAGAGAGGTATCTTCCCCTCCGTTGGCGACGAATCAGCACACCATCCACGAAGCTCCTTCAGGGCACCATGAGCGATCACGGGGAGAGAGTTCAGTTGCTGCAGAGCCTGGTTTCGGCTCTGATAACCGAGTCAGCCAAGTCAAAAGAGCGGCTTGATATTGCAACAGAGCAAGTTTCAATCCTCCTATCTCAGATAAGAGAGCAGCCAGTGTTGCCACAAGGTATGAGGGACGTCTCCTCCATCCACAGGAATATTTGAATTGATGATTCACTTTCACTTTTTATGGTTTAGAATTCTAATCAGAAGTCAGAAAACCATGCACGTGCGAATATAGAGGTGATGAATTCAGTTGCTTTGTAGAGCTAGATTTGCAAGATTGGGTTTGCTTGTAAAGAAGGGTGGGAGCTGGCTTGTTGGCTTATTTACACGTGCATATATGTTCCCTTGGATTTTTTTTTTTGTAGTTCTTTTTACATGCAATCACAGTCATACGGGGCACACTGAAATATTTTACGTTGAGTTTGTTTATGGATGTATTTGCAGCAAGAATTTGGCAAAGGAAAAGAAAATATATGGGGAGAAAAAAAAAAGGAAAGTTAAGAAAAGAGGAGATAAATATAAAATTTCAAATATATATTTTTATTTGAATGGATCCAAGAATATAATAAAATAAAAAATATTTATTAATATATTAGTTTTGTAATTTAGTTATGTTTAATTTCTTAAATTTTATGCTTTTCCTTCTTATTTTTCATCTCAACTGAAAGTGTTTGGAGTGAAAAAAAAAAAAAAAAAAGTTAGTATAAATTGATAAAAATTCTTGGTATAAATTGATAAAAATTCTTGTCTCTTAATTTGAGTAAAAATTTTAAATTTTATAAAGATTTATTGAATTTTATAAAACTTAAAACGAGCCTAAGTAGGAGGTGAAAATTTGTATCTCTATCTCTCTTTCATCTTCAATCTTTTTATTTTTTATTTTTTAATTCAAACACAACTTATCTAAAAAGATATCCTCACATCCATTGAAAAGAGCACCTTTTTTATGTTTGTTTCTCCAACAATTTTTCTTGGGCCCGGGCTTGCGGGGTTGTGCGAGGTAGAGAAATGGCAAGGGAGAGTAATTTTCTTCTCCTTACTCTGATTCTGGTTTGGAAGAGAAAAGAAAGTGAGATGAATTTCCCTTCTCATTTTCCTTTTATTTTCTATGTTTCTTCTATTATAATAGTTATATGTTTTTTATTTTTTTATTTTTTTGACCTTTTCTTATTTGGATGTAAAATGTAGGAATTTTTTTTTCTTTTCATATTTTCTTACTCCTTGCAATATTAAATAGAGCCATAATCTCTCTTTCTCTCACTAAAAAAAATCTTGCTTGGTCTTGCCTTTACTATTTTGTAGCGAGAAAATAGTATTTTTCACAATTTCTATTTAGGAATTTATATTAGACTTTTGGAGTTATATTACTTTCGTAATAAAAGTATACTTTAATGAATTATTACTTTATAGTAATTGGCTCACAAAGCAGCGAGCTTATACAATATGAAATATTATAAATTAAAATTTCCAACAAAAAAACAAGCCTATTAATCAATTAAAAATCACCATAAATGTTTAAAGGGCAACTTAAGAAGATAAGCCTCAAGTGCATTTTAGTAAATTTTTAACGGATATTATTGGATTTCTAATTTTTCATGTTATTTTATAGCTATCTTATTCATTAATGAGAAGAAAAGTCATGCAATTATTAGTAAATAGCTTTTTTTTTCTTTTTTCTTTTTTGGAAAAATTATAGCAGAAATTTAAACCACCATCCTTATTTAATACATTTTTCTTGTAAATATTGGAATTTAAAATAAATAAATGATTAAATTTTTTGCAACAAGGTACGTGTGAAAGATTCACAATTGTCGGATTGGCGCGGGTGTAAAAAACCACTCATGAATATTGGTTATCGAAATAGTTTTAGTAACTTATTCTATATTTTTCTTTAAAAAATAATTTTTTGTTATAAAAATTTGAAGTATCTATTACTATTATAAAACGAGCACTTTGAAGCATAATTTTTTTTTATGAAATAACTGTTTTAATGAAACTCTTTATTTTTTAAGAAATGGGTTTACTGAAACTCTTATTTTTTAAATTAAGAAAAATACTTCTAAAATTAAATATATATATATATATATATATATTATTTTTAGAAATTAAGAATATAAATAGTTAATTTACAATATTTTTAAATTCTAAAATTGTAAATTTAAAAATTTTATCATCTATGTTCAAATTTGAAAAAAATTAAGTTATATTTTCTTATTTAATATATTTATCAAGATATTAAGAAAAAAAAATTCACACACAACACGTGTGTATCGATCTCCAGCATTAATAAAAAGGGCCCAGCCCTGCCTCTTTCAAGTGTACGCATTAGGGAAAATTGTGCCCAAGTCACACTTTATAGACTTATAAGGGCTTAAGTCATGTCAAAAAAAATTGATTGCTTTTAA
>QLOD02000029.1:5586976-5601999 GCA_003260245.2 Sideroxylon spinosum | reverse complement strand
CTCAAGCATCACCCCACAACAAACACTCAGAGAAATCTCAGTGACATCCAAAATTCTTGAAAAAAAGTCCCCTTGTAGTTTTTTGGTGTTCGGGCTGGGCCATGACAGCTTAATGTGGAGCACACTCAACTATGGAGGGAGAACAATTTTCCTGGAAGAAGATGCAACTTGGATTGAGCAAATCACGGGGCGGTTCCCCAATTTGGAGTCCTACCATGTCACATATGAAAGCAAAGTGAACCAAGCTGATGATCTAATGGAGGTTGGAAAAGGCCCTGAATGCACTGCTGTGGGGGACACCAGGTATGTGATGTTTAAATATTGTTACTATATATGCATAGAGCTTGTAAATTTTAAACGTAGTGTTTTTTGGGGGTTTTGTGTTGTACTTGTCATGGAAAACAATGATATGACAGTTCGGTCTAATAAATAAACTATACCTTTCTTTGCATGGTATATTTTGATAAAATTTTATTTAAACATTGCCTCTTTGTTAAATATATGTGGGGAACTGTTCTTTTAAAATTTTCTACTTGAAAATGACACTACAATGATATGACTATGACACTTGTATAGTAACACTAATAATATACGGTATAACAAATAATATCTTTCAAAATAATAAACTCAATAAAATTACGTTATTCTTATGTAAAATTCTGAAAGAATGCAATTTTACTACTGATGTTGACAAATTTTTTTTATAATGCATGCTATATATAGTTTGCCCTCGCTACATTAAAATCAAAGATCCATCCCTGTTTGCAGCACACAACTGGGTGAAAATCACTTTAAGTGAAGTTCCATTTTTTTTTTTTTTTTTGATATCTTTTTTAATTCCTCTCCTCTTAACAGGTACTCAATGTGTCAACTTGCTCTAAAGGGCTTGCCTGAAGAAGTTTATGAAACAAAATGGGATTTGATAATGGTTGATGCCCCAACTGGGTACCATGAAGATGCCCCTGGAAGGATGAGTGCTATATACACAGCTGGGATGATGGCTAGGAATAGAGAGGAAGGAGCAGAGACCGACGTGTTTGTGCATGATGTGAATAGGATTGTGGAGGATAAGTTCTCTAGAGCTTTTTTGTGTGATGGCTATTTGAAGAAACAAGAAGGAAGGCTAAGGCATTTCAGGATTCCAAGCCACAGGGGCAGCTTGGATAAGCCCTTTTGCCCTTGATTATTAATAAGCAGCTTTTTTTTTTTTAATTAATTTCTTTGTATTGTGGTATCTCTCACTTTCTAGCCATTAATTGTGTTCTTGGCAATGAAAAGGAGAAAGGTTTCACTGATAGGATTATGGGTTTTTCTGCATGTAGAGAGACAAAAAAGAAAAATGCTAGAAAACATTTTTTTTCCCCTTTAAGTATAGCTGATTAAAAATACATTGAGTGCGTTCTTAGTTATTGAATTACTCAATAAGAGGCCTTTGGAGCTATTGAATTCGTTTATTATTATTATTATTATTATTATTAAATATCTATATGGATTATTTATATTGCAGAATTGAGTTCTTCGGGTTTGATATATACATATAATTTACCCCTTTCAGCTAAGATCGTGTTGGGTTTTTTGTTTAATCCGTTCCATTATTAACTCTACCCTAACCTCTGGTGCCTATATATATAATTCAGTAAAATAAATATGTATAAACAAAAAGATAGTAATCAAAAAGTATGAAAATTACTAGGCCTGTAGGTCTTAGTTGATGAAGGGATGAGTACTAATGAACTTTAAATCTATCCTCCAATGGCACAATTAAGAGGAGGCCCAAACTTCAATTGCACTAAGTGATAGTAGAAGAACCTCCTAAAGAAATAGGTCAACATAGCAAGTTAACCAATAAGATAACAAAAAATTCATATGAAAAGATAGAACATATATGATAGCAAGGGCAGACCCAAAGAGGGCTTAGTGGGGTTAGTTGCCCCACTAATTTGAAATATTACATTAAAATTTTATTAATTTCATTATTTTTCTTATAAATTATATTTTTTTTTCCCTCATGTTTTCTCCCTACTGTATTTTTAACTTTGCCCCTATTTACCTTTAAATATAATTTTACCCCCCACTAATTCTAAATAATAGGCCTAGCTTATAATCTAGGCATGCATGATACATACAGAAAGAAATAGATTACCATATATATGATAGAAACATTCTTTCAAGTTTGAATGGTATTCGAGAAAAGAGAGAAGACACAAATTTGTCCAGATGTATGTCTAAGCATAAAAGTTGGAAATCACTGTAATCGTACATACAAATAAACCCAAACCCTAAACAATGCAAACAAACCAAGGGGAGATACTAATTAGAACTAACCCTAAATTAGTTGAGGTGAGGGTCTCTCCTCGTGTATTTTACCTTTTCAAAAACTTGAGGCAGGTGACAACCAAAAGGGCTGGCAGAAGAGGTCCTGGTAGTTTGATTGTCGGCTGACAAAGTCGTTAAATTGTCGATTTGAATAGGATTTCGACTTGAAGGAGATGTGGCCGGAGACCGGAAAAGGATCTTAAGAATGGATAGCTGGCGAATAGAATGAATTGTCAGTGGTAGGAGTGAGTTAAATTAAAGAAAAATTTAAGCCTTTTATTTTTTTCCCCTCTCCCAATTGATCGAAATTATGTTATTATATTTGAATTTTTTTAAATCATTAATGACAAATATGTATTTTAAAAAAATTAAAAAAAAAATTTCATCTCAATTGAAGTTTCATTAATTTTTAGACTTTCTTAATGTTTTATGTATATAATAACACAAATGATAGTATATGATACCATATTCCAGATGATGCCTTATTCTGATTATTTCTAAATAGTAATAACAATAATAAGAAGGAAATACAGGGGAATTGAAATTCTTCAAGGTTTTAGGTGCATTTAATGGAAGACTTATTCTAGTTTGCTAATAGTGTGGAATTCACTAAAATATATAATATATATCCCATGACATTGCTCTATGCGCTGAAATTCACCCAAATCTATAATACAAATCTCATACCAATGCATCAAAAAAAAAACTTTGACTACCCTAACAACAATAGGCCACATAAAGTTCCAAGGCAAAAAAATAAAAAAATACAAGATTCAAACAACTGATTCTCTGGAAGAAACCAAAAGTGGAAGGACAATGGGAAAATCTCAAATGGACTGAAAAATTGAAATGAACAACCACCACCTGGCTCACCTCTAAGATGAAGAGCAGCAAGGCTTCTTTGTGTTGGTCTCCGAACCGCCGACGTCGAGACTTTTCCCTTCTCCGATGCTAACCGAAGTGGGTTCTGAAGAAGAGAGTGACTTCTTGCTAATAATCCGATATATCTCGGAGAGGATCGTCTGGAAAGCCTTGTCAACATTTGTTGCTTCTAGAGCTGATGTTTCGATGAATGAGAGCCCCTCTCTCTCAGCAAAACCCTGAGCATCCTCTGTGGCCACTGCTCTGAGATGCCCCAAATCAGTCTTGTTCCCAATAAGCATGATGACAATGTTGGAGTCTGCATGGTCCCTCAGCTCCTTCAACCACCGGCTAACATTCTCGAAAGTGGTAGGTTTTGTCACATCGTAAACCAGGAGAGCTCCCAACGCACCCCTATAATAGGCGCTGGTGATGGCTCTGTATCGCTCCTGCCCCGCTGTGTCCCATATCTGAGCCTTCACAGTTCGGCCCTCAACCTGAACAAGGCAGCCATCATAACAAGTAGATGAAATCAAAGTTTGTTACTTTGGTGTCATTTGAAAGGCCCAAAAAAAAAAAAAAGAAAAAGGAAAAAAGTTGGAAAAAGTTGGTGTAAAAATGACATGTGGCAAAATTTGATTAGAGGGAGTTAGAAAAAGTTGATAACTTTTTGTATTTTTTTTATGAAGTTTGGTAAACCAAACACTTAGAAAATGTTTGCATGAATTTACTACACCTGTACCTACAGAATAGATGAAATAATATGTATGAAGCCCTGATATTAACAACAAACTAATCCCAAGAAAATGAAACGACAATTCAAGCAGCGTGTGTTTCAGAAAACAGCATAGTAATACAGAAATCAAAGGCAAAGTTTCAGTTGCGTGTAGTTGTATTGAAATAAATATCGAGCACTTTTGTACCACAGTTTTGTATCACGAATCGAATCATATCACGCATATAAAGTGCACAGACATATATGAATAGGGGCAGGAAAAAATTTAAAAAACCTACGATTAAAAAAAAAAAAAAAAACAAGTGTAGCGCAAGAATAAGTAGATTGAAAAACAAGAAATGCAAGAGCGTAACACAAGTGAGCCCAGCACAAAGCATTCAAATATTGAATTTATTAAGAGCGTTAGCGCTACTAACTCTCCCAAAAACTTGAATTGCCAAGAATGAGAGGCTGTGCCACAACTTGATGACTGTGAGACAGCAGATGGCTAGGGCAGCAACCAAGTCAAAATTTGGGATGTGGATTGTCGTATCCCATAAGTTTTAGACACATGCATCAAACATGTAGCCTCAACTACATCCAAAAGCAAACACTGAGATACCTTACAGAACAAATGGGAACCCATTCCAAATTTGCTTGTACAAACTTGTTGCTTGGATTAAGATAAAGGCCATTGCATTTGAAAATGATAACAATGACATATGTAAAAGATGCTCCTTCCTAAACTAACAAATGGTACTTGACAGAAAACACACACACACACACACACAAAAAAACCTCCAGAATGGAGTAATGGAATCTTCACGGGCTCAAAAGCCTTGTAAAAATATGTATCAAGGAATGTCAATTTGCCGAGACATCCAGATGCCTGAAATACAAATTTCAAAATTTATCCACAAAATTGACAGTTTTGTTGATAAATTTAATGCAAGTTATCTGAACAACTATGAGTCATCTATTATTGACTTGTATTTGACCAGTATTAGGGGTCCTAACTTATTGAAAGGAAATTTTTTTATATGACAACAGTTAGACTTGTTATTTGTTTGGTTCAAAATGTTAAGCAACTAAAAAAATGTCAAAATGAATTCTGCCAACGTATTGGCAAGGTGGACATGTGGTAAAACAAGAAAAGAAGAGATTACGAATTACTGGATTTATGAGATAGAAGAGATAACCAATTGAAGGTAAATTGAATGAAAATCGATTAAGATAATTTGATTACATGGAGACATAAAGATCTATCAATCAGAGTAAGTGGTAGAATCCAAACCATGGGTAATGAGAGCAAATGGAGTAGACAAAAGCTAATTTAGGTAAGAAAAAAAATACACGGTTCGATGAATAGGTAAGGAAAAAAAATACACGGTTCGATGAATAGTCCTTAAAGCAGACCCCATGTTAAATTGAATTAAGTATTCTACAAGGTATTAAGTTAGCATGTAACACTCGGCCATGACTAATTATACCCAAATAACAAACACAAGTTGGTAATTAAATTGTCAATAATTAATAATTTCCACGGATTTCCAAAAAACACATGCAACAAAGATCATATAGATCATATACACGCACAAATACTAACATTTCGTTCGGAATGATGGATTTGATTTTATTTGATAAGAATTCTCACCAAGTCTTATATTTGGAATTAAAATAAAATTTTATGAGTTGGGTTTGACTTCATTTAATAACTTCAATTTTGGGATTTCTATATCATTTGAAATCTAATCTTAGAATTCAAGGAGAATTCATTATTTCCTTAAGTCATCTAAGTAAAGAGACAATTGTATCCCAATATATCATATTTACCATATTTTCTATTTTCTATTAACATTATCAAATTTGGAATTTCTCTTAACTCAAATTAATTCAATTCTTACATTCAGGATGTATTCCAAACATAAAATTTTATTTACCAAATTAAATCAAATCAAACCAAATCAAATCTTTATTTTAAAATCAAATCAATTTTATGAGAGTAATGTTTCCAAATGAAGTGTAACATGAAAGCAGAACAACTCGGCTGAGCTTGAAGCTATTCCGCTTTCATCTATTAGCATGTGCTATGATCTATATGATCTTTGTGTGCATGTGCTTTTCGGGCATGTTAAAAATTTCATCCACCGTTTAATTTGATTCTAAAAAAGTATAACACTAAATTTCAAACAGATCAAAAGGAAAAAAAAAAAAAAAAAACCAAATCCATACTTTCTATAATCAAAATTCATACTGCACCAATTCAAGAGAACTGAGATCCAAGAAAACCACCTTCAATGGGAACAAGATTCATTAGAATCAGAAAACCCGGAATTCAAAATCAATGATAGGGATGCATAATTCGAGCACTCCAACTTCAATAGTTCACAGTGAGTACACACGGAAGAGAACCATACACAGTTCAATTAGAAGGTGAACAAATGAGAGAACGACGAATCAAATCAAACGGTAGCCACCAGTTCTAGAGAGAGAAAGTTCTGGAGATGTGTAAACCTGGAGAGTGCGGGTGGCGAATTCGACGCCGATGGTCGACTTGGACTCGAGGCAGAACTCGTTCCGGGTGAATCGGGAGAGGAGGTTGGATTTTCCGACGCCAGAATCGCCGATTAATACGACTTTGAAAAGGTAATCGTATTCCTCATCCGGTCTCCTCGCCATCTCTCTCTCTCTCTCTCTCTCTCTCTTTCAATTTCTTCTGCCGCGGAAATTGACGACGCCGACGCGACGATGTATACTGAATTTTGGGTTCCCGAAAATACCCATGCTCTTTCTTGGAAATCGCGTCGCGGGTGGTCGCCGTATGGCTTTGACGGCTGTCCCCCGACATTGACTCGCATGCCTGAACTACCCTTGGCCTTCTTCTTCCTAATTCAATTTAAATTTACATTTGTTGCACTCTTCCTTTTAAAATGATAATAATCGTGATCATTGTGGACCCACAATAAATAATGACAAATAAATGTTGAGTAGAATAAAGATTAAATAAATACCCAAAAATAATGCAAGTACACCTCAATTAAACTTTTTTTTTTATTTTTAAACAATTTAATTTATCAATTAGTATAATTGATCAATTTTGGAAAAAGGGAAGCGTGGTACGAAAAATAATTTAAGGAGTGTTTGGTGAAAAAAATTTGGTAAAAAAGTATAGTAAAAGTATGAAAATTTGACATAAAGGTGATAGATGATAAAATTTGATTGGAATAAAAATATAATTTTTTTATAATTTTTAATAATTTTTGATGATACCAAACAAAGCCTTAATTTTGCATGTTGCTATTTAAAAATCAATAATTTAATGAAATAATTTTACGTGACTTGTATTGGTTGACCTAGCAAAAAAAAGAGAGAGAGAGAGACTTCTATTGGTTGATTTCTAATATTTATTTTATTATATTTTATTTGTAAAAGTATAATAAGTGATTAAATTAATATTGTGGGATATGTTAAATTTGTTGGGGATGTATTTCTAAAGTTTAATATTTTTCAGTTAACACATTTTTATATATAACAATAGAATAATAGGATTAATAGTGGCAAAGGCATACATAGTTGTGTTTTATTATTTTTCATTAAATTTTCAACTTACTCTCAATTTGTATTATTATTATTTAGATGATTATAATGATAGAATAGATTTTGTTAATGCCAGAACCTAATTAGTGATTCTTTTAATTATTTACAAAACTACCATTTTCATTATTTAACACAATTTTGATTCTCTCTCACTCATGAATTTCTCTCTCTAATTGATCTCTCTCATTAATTTTTTTCTTTCAATTGTGCTGATCTCAATTAATGTTTTATTTAATTATTTATAAAACTATCTTCATCGATTATTTTACTCAACTTAAATTCGTTCTTCTTAATTAATTTATTTTTGATCTCTCTCTCTCTCTTATTTTTAAAAAACATATTTTTCTCTTCCTCTTTGAAAAATATCTCTCTTTAAGATGTTGTTAAGTAATAATTTTTTCCTTTTAAACTTAAAATTTTTTTAATGTGCCATTGAATTGTAAAAATATTTTCTTTGAAAAATATATATGTTTAAAATATATTTAAATAATAAATTTCTCATTTAAGAAAATTTTATATTATTTTTTATTTTTTTATCAATATCTCAAAATTTTTAATACATTTTATCCCTTAAAAGAAATAAATAGGATTTCATTTCTAATATATTTATTACAAACTAAATCTCAAAGTCTCCATAATTATATATATTGTAGATAGAAAATATATTATTCTTTAAAAGATCATAAAAATTCAATGTAAATAATCTAATATTGATGATAATTTTTTAATAAAGGATGTTTTAATAATTTTATTTAAAATTAATATAGTCACAATTAAATATGAATCTAAATTTTTAATAGTATATTTTTGTTTTCTATACAATTACATTGAAATTTCATTAATCTAAAAAAAACAAATTCATACCAATAAGAAACTTTCAAATACATTAGATAAATTATTACAACAAGTAGATGTATTTTTATAATTCAATGACATGTTATTATTTTATATGTTTAAGATAAAAATTTTATTATTTGTTTATATTTTGAAGAGAGATTTTTTCAGAGAATACTTTTATAATTTAATGACACATTAATAAATTTTTAAGTTTAAAAAGAGAAATTTATTATTTAAGTATATTTTGAAAGAGATGTTTTATGAAAAGAAAGAAAGGTAGAATAATATTTTTTTGAAAAACAAAAATAGAAATGAATAGATATGATGTGATAAATTAATAAAGAAGAGATAGTCTAGGTTGGATAAAATATTAGAAGAATGCGAAAAGAATATTTTTATAATTAAATGATATATCAATAATTTTTAAGTTTAAAATGAGAAAATTTATTATTTAATTAGATTTTAAAAAGAGATAAAAAAATATGTTTTTTGAAAGGAGGGAAAAAAAAGAAAGAAAAATAAATAGATAGGATGAGAAAGAGAAATTAATTAAGAAAAGAGAATCTGAATTCAATAAAATAATAGACGTATGCGGATAATTCTATAAATATTTAAACAAAGCATTAATTGAGGTTTACGTTAACAATTTAGTGAGAGAAAGCAATGAGGGAGATTTTGGAAGAAAAATTAATAAGGGAGAGAGAATATTAAGGGTAAGTTTAAAGTGATAAAAAATGAGATAAAAGTGAGATAAAATATGGGTTCATAATGCGTGCAATGAGATAAAAAGTAAATAAGTTTTGGAGGTTATTGGAGAAATATGGCACTTCAAACGGTGCCTAAGTAATAACAAAGGTAGTTTTATCAGTAATTAAAAGAATCGTTAATCAAGCTCCTGCTTTACCATTATCGTTATTCTTTTATTTTTTGGGCCTTAGTTTTCTCTAATTACATTCGAGAACTTTTGAACCCAAGGCCAATGAGTATCACAAATTAGATCGTTAATAAAAAGTTAATTTTTGTTTTAAATTCCAAGCCCAACCAAGCCCAATGATTATGATAAAGTGGGCCGATTTCAACCCGAAAACCATTAATAGAAAAATCAAAAGATCCGATCGGCAACCTCTCGCCCTACGAAACCCTAGCTTTGTCACTTCTCTTTTATCCGTCTCTTCATCAGTTCTCTCTCCTCGCACTCGCAAAAACTCTTGCTTTCGGAAGAACGCTCGTATTCTGAGGTCCTCTCACTCCCTTTCTCTCTGTCAAATTCTTCACTGCGACGATATGTTTTGTAATTTTTGTGTCTTGTTTTCAGATCTGATATCAAAAAGCGAACGTTCTTTCCGTTGAGCAATGGCGCTGGTGAGTCTTCTGATTGATTATTAACTTTTCGTGTGTTAGATTCAAATATTTCATATAAACAATATTGATGTAAATAATCTACGGGCTCATCGGATTTGGATTTACTTCGATATTTTTATGTTGTTGTGGATCTTCATTTTTATTTTAGTGTGAAATATATGATTAGATTAATTGCAGTTCTAGTTCGTGGAGTTTTCTATTGATTGAATGGGAACTGTTTTAACAAGTATCTGAAGCAATTTTTTAACTAAATTTGCGCTCTGATGAGAGTGGAGGTCTGTGATTGTAATATGTGACTCCGTGATCTGATTGAACATGGTTTTCTGGTCTACTTTGTAGGTCCTGCATGCAGGGAAAACAAACAAAAATGCTTACAAGGCACTCATTGCTGCAGAGTACAGCGGTGTTGAAGTTCAACTGCCTGAGAATTTTGAGATGGGGGTGACGAACAAGACCCCCGAATTCCTCAAGATGAACCCTTTGGGGAAGGTAACTAGTTGTGATTTTGATCATTATTTTGGGCATTTAATTGCCTTGTCTGTTAATTTTGCAATAAAAGATTTTTATTCCTGTATAGGTTCCCGTGCTGGAAACTCCTGATGGTCCCATTTTTGAGAGCAACGCAATAGCTAGATATGGTTAGATTGTGTACCTCTTTTTTTTTTTTTTTTTAAGGAAAATTAAATCTGTGGTGTTTATAGCCATGCTTATAAAATTGTATTTGTTGCTGCAGTTACTCGCTTGAAGTCTGACAATCCTCTCTATGGATCTTCATTAATAGAATATGTAGGATATCTTCTTCACCTTGGTTTTAGAATTGTTCTTGTGTCAAAATTTTAGTTGTTTCTATTTAAAGGACTTTGATTTGTCAACCTCATTTCAGCAGTTTCGCTTTTTTTTTTTTTTTTTTTTGGGGGGGGTTTACCATATTGCTTTAACACTTATGCTTGTAATCTTTATTTTATTAATGCTTGTAATCTTTATTTTATTATTGCTTTTATAGGCCCGCATTGAGCAGTGGATTGACTTTGCATCAATGGAGATTGATGCAAATATTGGGAAATGGTTGTACCCAAGACTTGGATTCTTTGTTTACCTTCCTCCGGTGAGTTAATTTCCATATTCTTTTCTCCTTGATGCAATTTTCTTTTTCCCTCTTCTGTGCTACTTTGAATTGCATGAATATGAAATTTCACAGCATGGTCAAGTGTTTTATATGGCTGTTATGTGGAGTTTGACGACCATTCAGTCGCATGTACTACCTGCATTGGATGACATATTGCAGACTTCTTTTTGAAGTACAGTTGGAGAGAATAAATTTAATGAGATGCATAGTCAATAGGAATGATATAACGTGTCTCTGTTGTTTTTACTGGGAAGGGAAAGAAAGTAGGATATTCGTACCAGACAGTTTTTCCAGATGGCCGAGACCTATTGTTTCAATATTAATGATGGTAAATGCGAGGCATGAAACCCTGGCTCACTTTTAGCATTCTCATGCCCAATAAATTATATTGACTCTCATTCCTTGTGGAGCTAACATGACAGAGTTGCTCATGGAGCAAACTAGAATTTTACTTTCTGTCAGCACTTACGAGCCACACATTTCAATTAAAGGCAATTGTGTTTGAAAGCGATGTATGAATTTCTGATTCACTTGTAGGATTTCTATATCCATCAAAATTTGTTAATTGCAGAGTGAACTAGAATCTCAGACTGTTTGGTAACATTTTTGGTACACATTATTTTTACTTGACTAGAATATGGGAGCCTTGTGCGCTAAGGTGCCCTTTTTTTTTAAATATGTTTTTTGCAAAGGAGATGGTGACAAGGACATAAATAGTGGAACAGTGGAGCATTATTTGCTTGGAGGAATCCTGCTTTGAGGGTTCTTACGTCTTTCAAAATCTCTTTTCTGTCTGTCAAAATTTTTTGAAAGTTGCACTTTTTTACAATTATATTCCCTAATTTTCTGAAGCATTTATAATTGTTCCAAGACTTATCCTTGCGTATTTTTGTTTAAAGGCTGAGGAAATTGCTATTTCTGCATTGAAGAGGTCTCTTGGTGCTTTGAACACATATCTCGCTTCGAACACTTTTCTTGTTGGTCATGCTGTGACCTTGGCTGATATTATCATGACATGTAACTTGTATTATGGATTCAATTTGGTCATGACTAAGAGCTTTACAGCTGAGTTCCCTCATGTTGAGAGATACTTTTGGACCATGGTTAATCAACCAAATTTCAGCAAGATATTGGGTGAGGTAAAACAGTCAGATAAGGTTCCTCCCGTTGCATCAGCAAAGAAGCCTTCCCAGCCTAAAGAAGCTAGTAAATCAAAGCCTAAGGAGGAGCCAAAGAAAGAAGCGGAAAAGCCCAAAGCAGAAGCTGCTGAGGAAGAGGAGGCACCAAAGCCCAAACCAAAAAATCCTCTTGATCTACTGCCCCCAAGTAAGATGATATTGGATGAGTGGAAGAGGCTATACTCAAATACCAAGACCAACTTCCGTGAGGTTGCAATCAAAGGTATTTATATTCAATTTTTTTGTTTAATTTATTCCTACACAATATTCTATTTTTAGAGTGTGGCTTTGATATTTTTACGATTATTTTATGAATTGCATTTCTAGCATCCAACCTAAATTTGTATATATAACAAACCTGTATTTTGGTTCTTGGGGTAAGGCCTAATTCTATGCCCAAATTGATTAACTTGATTCAGCTTTTTTGCCTTTTCACCAAATGATTTCACATCTTCAGTATGTTGTTGTTGGCTACTTGCTAGGAAATCCATTTGACTAAAGGCCGGTTCCTTTTTTCCACTTGTAGTGGCTAGTCACTTGTAACATTTAAAATTACTTATAAGTGGGGGCCCCACGCAATTTGATTTTTTTTTTTTTTGGGGCACTTATAAGTGGCTCCAATTTGATAAGGGCCTTTTTTTTTTTGCCCTCCGCTTATAAGTGGCACCATTTACAAGTGCCACTTATAAGTGGCCAAGATTTATATTATTTTTTCCCATTTATAAGCGAGTTTTTATTTCCAATTGCAAATGTAATTTTACCATTACACCCTTCACTTTATAACGTAGATAATATTATACAAAATAGTTTTTCAAGTGTTGTCACTCCATATTGTGTTACTATACTATAGTTAATACATATTAAACGTAATATCTTGTGCAATTTTGAAGAAAAAATAAAGTAGTTCAACACAAACATCTTCACCAAATGTCTTTAACACACAATTATGATCTTAATAGAAATTAATAATATATCAATTTGGTAAGAAGACATCTAATTCATTTGCAATTTGGTTTCAAAGCTCCAGCATGTAAGTTTGGTTTGCGGATTAGTCTCATACACTGCATCTTCATTATCCATCTTTGTATCAGGACGCAACTCTTTGAATAACTTATCGTCGAGTGCAAATCAAGGAAGTTATTTATGTATAGCCATGCTTGCCATAACTAATTTCCTCTGTGTGAGGAAACATGTCTTCCATTGTGGGGAATCTAGCTTTAAGCATACCATATGCCCTCTCAATAACATTCCTTAGCTGGGAGTGAGCGTGATTGAACTTTTTCTCCTCATCTCACGGTCGACCTCTAAACCGAAAGTCTACCAACCAATACCTCTTCCCTTTATAGGAGTCATGAAACCCTTTGTGGAGGCAATGGGAATTTAAAAGTCGTGTTTTGTAGAGTCTCAGACAATACCCTTGAATCATGAGTTACACCTTTCCAGCTGGCAACCACATATATGAATATCATGTCAAAGTCATAGATGGCCATTAAAGAAAGCAATCTTTACAACCCCTTCCTCTTAAAAGAATTTGTTTTTTTTTTCGGTACAACTGCTTTAATAAGTGTGTAATCTAAAGCTCCTACTGCTCTTTTAAATGGTTCTTGTCGTAAAACTCGATACTGTGATTTTTTTTCTTCCATTGGTGCATCCCGTGATGGTGGAACTATTATCTCTCTAGAGAATTTTAACATTGCACGTAATACTTCATTTAAGTACTTGGAAATAGCTGATCCAGAATGTTGAATAAATGTTTTGCAAATCGATTAGTGTGGGTTTGACTAATTATCATTAAAAAAATCATCATCTTCTCTTTCACATCAAGTTGTTTACTGTTACTTAAATATCATTGTTTCGAAAATGATCATATAACACAACAAATACAAGGTTTTTCTTCCTAATTAATTGGTATAATTTTGTTGAAGAACCTTCCAATAGTTTTTGAATATACTTTTTCCCGTAAGAAAATACGTACGTAACCTACTGCAAGAATGTTAACCTAGAAAGCGTCAGTTCTCATAGCGAGGCTTAGGCCGACGAGGCTAGGGCTTGGCCCCCCAATTCTCAACCCCGACCTACACAAGTGGTTTTATAACCCACATTTTAAAAAAGTTTTTTTAGGTTCTTAGAAGGGTCGACTTGGATTCAAATATTTGTCAACATTGCATGTTGCTTTCGGTTTATACGTTCAGAGGCGAATAAATCTTTATGAAATTTGCAGTTGTCTGTACCTAGTTATTATCAATATTAAGCAAATGGTAATGAACATTAGATCTTTCATCTGCCTATTCATATTTGAAAAATAAATCCTGTAATACATAAACATCTAAAATTTACACAAAAACATATATTCTAATGTAATATATTTAACCAAGACAAAATATCTAAGGTTCACATCAATTCAACCAAAAATATATGATAAGAGTTCACATCCAAAAACATATGATATTATTCTAAAACAACCATACATGTTTATATCCAAAAACATAAGACATAGTTCTAAAACATTATTTCATCATTGTCAACCCACGAATAAACTATAATTTAAATTCCTCTGGATGATCTATAAACATTTTCCTATACTTTGGAAACTTGCACAGCTTGACGGTAATGAAGTCGACGACTTCAACAGGAATGTCTACGTATGTCTTCATGGCATTAATTAATACCAAGCATTGAGTAGCAGAATACTCTTTTCCGAGAACTAGTTCAGCTGATCTATTCTCATTCATAATTTTAAATTGGTTATCAATCACGACAGTCTTTTCGTGATTGGATCAGATGGATACTCTACCCTTTTTCTTTTTGATGTGCCTGTGTTGTGCTAGCCTATGCTCCTGAGTAAAACTAACACCTTCGAAGAAGGGTTCAACAATGTCCTTCAGTCCACATTGGGCTCTTCCTTATCGCCATTATCGGTAAAATTGGTTTCTGCACCATCTCCAATGGCTAAGGTCCCCTTAAGGAACTTTGTTAGTTTATCTGAATACTCTAGTGGCGCTTTCCTAAACTTAGCAACTTTTTTGTTTCT
>QLOD02000029.1:5523649-5534879 GCA_003260245.2 Sideroxylon spinosum | reverse complement strand
GAAGAACTAAAAACATTATGACAAATATTTGCCTAAATATTGAACATAAGTCATACCACTTGGTAGTTCTCCGTGGACAGAATTGTCCTTTGTGAATACTTCGGAGATGGTCCGCCTTTCAGAGGCAAAATATTGACAACCTGCCAAAACTTTGTGTTCAATTACCATCAAGAGATATAAAGGTGTCTCAAACACAACATTTGTTCCACCTAAAATCCAAGTGGGCACAATCTGCTCAGGCTGGAAACGTATATATATGTACATGTTGTGAGAAGTCAGGCTAGAAGATGAAATGGAACTAGAAAGAAAAACACATCCAATATAAATGTCCTTCAAGATATGATCTTTTAACATAAGAAATCAATTTGGTTAAACAAGAGGGTTTCCCAAATATTATGCACGCTATGGAGTATCTCTATTATCACACCACATGTCATGAAACCGAATATTTCCAAATCCTCCCATTTAATGAGATCTACTCTCCATGGCTTTGCAAATTACTGTTAAAGGAGGTACCATGTTAAGAAGTTCAACCCAGTTTCAACTACGGGTCCTTCCTACATAGGGCAGAGATTAAAACCAGAATAGGCCCTAGCTGAAAGTAGTTGTCCATTTCAATAGAATTGTGCAATTTTTGCAGCTACTTTTCATCTCTCTCTCTCTCTCTCTCTCTCTCTCTGTCTCTCTCTCTCAAGTACTTTTCATTTACTCATAACCCAAGTACCCTATTCAAGGGTGGTGCATTTAATTCATTGAAAGTCTCTGCAGATTATAACAAGCACATAAACGTCAAGGAAAATCCAGGCATTAGTATATCCTAACACCGCTATTATAGATTGAGAAAATAGTATAAAGCAACTATAAGTAGTAAAAATAGAAGTAAACCTTAAGGTCACTGAACGTATTTGCAGCAGTAAAACGAACTGAAATTGGATAAAAGACTGCCGAATCTGCAGGAGGGACAACAAACTCCAAAGATCCACTGCCAAGTTTTCCCATACAAAGAAGTTAGAAAGCAAACAAGCACTGCAGATAGTTGTTTGCATAGAAGAAACAAGTTCTAAATCTAAGTAATTTCATCTTATGCTGACCTGCGATTAGAGTTATCGATGAGAAGTACTGACCACTCCAAAACAGAATTTCTGGAGTCATACCTGTGAGAACGCAGGTGTTGTAAATAAAATTCTACTAAAAATGAGAAATGGAACAGAATTTAGCTTATTGGTAACAGTTGAGCAAATCAAATCACATTACACAAAATCATGAGTGGAGTTCTTTATTATTTGGGGTTAATTATGGCAAGACCATTGAGCTAAATTTTTAAGAAATTTACAAAGGAAGAATTTGATATGCTGATGCATCTATTATATTTCCTGAAAAGGTCCTTCAAAGCAATTTGCAGCAGTGGATGGAATTGAGAGTGTACAGGTACTATTCTGCCGCACAAGCAACGGCTGAGTGTTCTGACAATACTGTTACAGTATCACTACACCAAACGGAGGCAAACAACGTGAAAAGTATATCATCACATGACAATTATGAACTTATGATTGAGAGGATAGCCCTTCTTTCAATATGCAATTCCACACTACAGCTTTTAATAATGTGAAGTTCTAATCTACTCAAAATCACTTTGTCCTAGAAGGGGGATCAACTTATGCTTAGCTCCGAAAAACTGACAATTTCCTTCCAAAAGAAATGACTCTTAACTGAGCAAATTGTTGTTTGGGGGGGGGGGGGGATTTCGTTTAGCCTATGCCTTTTAGCTGGAAAAAAAGACCATGTTGAGTTGTATACAAACATAAATTATAGCAACATAAGTAGCACTTTTACCTCCATTCACCATCAATCTGTCTTACATTTGGTGCATCTCTAAGAGCTGGAAGCGGCACTGAGATCACAACATGCTGCAAATCAAACATTGATGAAGCTTCGTACTCAATACTGACATGAGTTTCATTCCCAGAAACAGGCCAGCAGTTGACTGCGACCAAAACAATATATCTTTCAGTAAATAACAAGGGCATAAAAGAAAAACAGAAAGTTCATACAACAGAAAATTAAATTGCATGAAATGCAACCCACTTGTCAGCGGCACAACAGACTCATCCACACTTTGCATTCTCCACCTCAACAGGCCAACACCATCACCAGATTGACCAGCGGGAAATGGCCTGTTAGGATCTTTGAGGCCTAAAATATTTTCATTGGAAAATAGCTCTTTGTTTATATTTGGATGTGTCTTGAAGAGGATGCCTGGATTACCCCCCGTCTCGATCTGAAAGTAAGGCACAATGTTATGGGCATGCTATCAGATAAAGCATCAAAATGTAAATCTCCATAGTTAACATAAAAAATGACCGGAAGTATACATCTCCAGAAGTCACAGCTCTTTGATAGGTAACTTATGAGGCTTGAAGTTGAGTCTTATTATTAGAGGAATGCAGCTAAAGCAGCTGGGTTGGCCCCCAATGGGCCGGTCTTGAAGGGCTATTAATCTTTAACAGCATATTTATGTAGGCAACATTACAGTTTTCCAATAAGGGTAAAAGTGTAAGGCTGTTTAGAATTTCCACTTGAAATTGAATGTCTCCATTCCATTTTCACATAATAACTCAACGTGAAAAGATCATTATCCCAACAAAGAATCTAGGAAAAAGGAACCCAAAATTAAAGTGATAATCAAAGCCCTGATTTGCCACTTATATGAAACCTCAAAATAACCACATTAGAAAAAATTAAGATACAGTTGCCAATATTCTCCAAATGATTCCATTCAAGCTAATATAAATTTACACTAAAAATACAAATTACCTTGTGAATAAGGTCATTCAAATTCTTAGAGCTCAAGCCTAAGCGTAGAAGTGCTTGCGAGCTAGCTCAATAAAATAACGCCTATATATTTATTTTTATAATATTTTTTAAAATATTAGTCGAGCTACTTATGAACCAATCTCGAGCCTATAGAAAGGCTTGAGCTCAAGTTTAACCCCAATTCAAGTAAGATATCGGCTCAGTTCAAATCCATCCCTACTTCTACTAAACCAATTATTCTCAAGAAGGGCGGAGCAAAGTTCCAAACAGATGTTGACACTCTTTGGATAAAAATTGCTAATAAACTATCACTAGAATATCTTTATTTTGATCTTATCTTGAACACTTCCAATAACATACAAGATAACAGATTTATGGATCCCTCAACTAAAACGGGTCAACATAAATTCAATCGAATGCTAACATGATGCAGCACAAACTCCCTAATGATTGAAAATTAACCACAATCTGTCCCTAAAATCTCTCATATTGAGCACATACATAGGCTGGCAGGGAAGGAACTAGGAAGGGAGGACAGTAGGTGGTCCTGGCCACCCCTCACAATTACTAGGACTAATGTAGAAACTCCATATTTTGTGCTTCAAATATTTTAAATATGGGTATTTGGCCTCCCTCTGTTAAAAATTTATTATAGCTATTGTTTTAGGCTGTGATTCTGTTAATCCCATAAAAATTTTTGCCACCCACTCAGCTGATATTTCTGGTTCCATTGGCAAGCATGAGTGCACGAAAACACAGATTCAGACACACACACACACACTCACACACACACACAGAGAACCTGAACTTGGATGAGCCCATCTTCCTGGTCAAGAATTTGAAGAGCCAAGGTTCCCTGAACATCAAAATTACTGACACCACCATCTCGCTTTAATGTCACGTTGAGCTTCTCTTCAATGGACAATGTAATGGGATCAGTTGGAGGTGGAGCAGCTGATCTGGAAGGACCAGAACTTGGACGCACATCCTCAAGAATAACTTCACCTTCTGCTTTCAAAGATTCCAAAAACTGGTTTGTCTTTTGTGACTTACCCAGCTGCATGCCAAGACCTTTGGGAGGAGCAGTGGCAGATGAAGAAGACCGACCTAACAATGCAACTACAAACAGTCAAATAATATCTCCTGTTGATTCACAACACCACAATTCACAAAATGGAATACCTTTAGTCAATTTAGAATAATTGAGTGATAAAAAATCAAATTGCACGATAGAGTCTTTAGCTGGAAAATTGAAAATCTTGCACATGTGGGTGGTTTAGTTGCTAGAAACAACCAAGAGATGAAAGAACCAATAATGCCTTCAAATATATTCAAGGGCTTTATAGTTCTCCCAATTATGATGTCTTCGAATTTGCAATAATTGATTGGAAGGAAATATTTTATCCTAATTAAGATGACAAAGCCTTAATAGAAAACGAAAATTGATCAGAGCAAACCCTGGTGAAAAAGTGAAAATCTTGCCCATGCGGGTGGTTTAGTTGCCAAAGACAACCAACAGATGAAAGTAACCATAATGACTTCAAACATATTCAACGGTTTTATAGTTCTCCTAATTATGATGTCTAAGAATTAGCAATAATTGACTGGAAGGGAATATTTCATCATAATTCAGATAACAAAGCCTTCACGGAACTCAAAAATTGATCTGAACAAACCCCACACTTTCTTTAATCCTTGTTTGGTTAGACCAAAAATACCGTCATATTCATTACCACCAAACCAAATAGATACTGAAGCATTTACATAAACACATCTAATTTAAGAAGACGACTACTGGGGCTTAATGATTTTATTATTTTAATACCAGTCATTTATATGTAGACAACATAAACCTACCAGTACCATAATTCTGCGTTCAATCAACGCAACCATCAGACTATCATAGACTGATGGAAAAAGGCTATTGCCAAAACCATAACCTTAACTGCATCCCATTCACAAGGTGGGTCTGACATTGTGAGGGGAGTAATGTTCACAAAAGGTGCTAGATTTAGCAATCTCCACTTAGAAAGTAAATTGTATCCCCTTGTGATTAACCCTACAACCAACAGTTAACCTTCCAGCTTTAACTCTATACGTATAGCATTCCTATGTAAGGTTACATTTTAATGTCAGTAAATCGCTAGACAGGTGTGGCAAACGACTCTTATGCAGAAGTTTAAAGTCATACTACATAAGTCAATTATCAACATTTATATGACATGCACTTCAACATCATAATATAATTTATACAGCTTGTCAACAAGAAAAGAGCTTCCATTAGGGGAGGATAGCTTGTGGAGGACAGTATGTAAATCTGGACTTTTTGGGGTTAAAGCTTCTATAATGCTTTGGCTGGTAGTAGGGAGGTGAACTTTTTGAAAGTTTGATTATTCTCCAAAGGTCTTTTTCTTATGGTATGTGATTCACAAGAAGATTCTAGTTATTGATAATTTCAAAGCACGTAGAAGGATGTTAGTTAATTGTTGGCATTGTTTGTGTAAGACATAATATTGAGACTATTGACCATCTTCTATGTAACTAGGAAAAAAAAAAAAAGGAAGAAATGAAAAGAAAAGAAAAAAAATCCTAAAAATATCTGAAACAAAAAAAAGTACTATATCTGTGTAACTTAACTAGACAAAGAAATTCGCTAAAGAACCACAAAAAGGTATCATAAGTATCTACTTTTTTATGAGTTTTCTCTACTGTAGTTTTTTTTTTTTTAAATATCTGTGTAACTTAACTAGACAAAGAAATTCGCTAAAGAACCACAAAAAGGTATCATAAGTATCTACTTTTTTATGAGTTTTCTCTACTGTAGTTTTTTTTTTTTTTTTTTTAGAACATAAAAATAGACCTAAAGAGCCTCCAGAAAGTCAGCACGTGGAATATCACAAAACAAAACTGATATTTTGTGTGCTTTCCAAATAAAACAGACAGAAAAGGGAACTTTTTGTTTTGTTTGTTGTGTTGGGGGGGTGGGTGTGTTGGTGGGCCAGTCACTGTCTTACTTGGTTTCAAATCTCATATCAAGATTGCAGATTGGTAACTTCACTAAGGATAAATGGGGACAAACCTTTAGACTTGCTAGAAAAGGATTCTAGATCAGTACTCAATCCAAAACCAGACCCACTTCCAAAACCAGTGCCACTGCTAGATATGCTTGTATCACTACCAAAACCACTATCAATTCTGCCAGAACCCATCGACTGTAAAGACATGAACCCTCCTTTTTCGCCTCTATTCTTTTCAATCTGCAAAGTGTTTTGGCAAGAATTTCATAGAACAGTCATAAGAAAACAAACAAATTGATATGAAGCGAAATACTCTATGAACAACAACTTGTGGGCACCCAAAAATTACCTTGATTTTGTCAATCTCACTAGCTTTGCGCTTCATGACATCCTTAGTCTCATTGATCTTGCTTTGCAAAACCAACTTATGCAATCTTTCTTCGTGACTCTCCATCTCACAGTATTGTTTAACCTGTGCAACAGTTACATTTTCCTTGTGCCCGAGGGAGATGACTTCATCGAATGCAAAAATCAGCTCAAAAGCAGTCTTACTAATGCCCTCCTCATCCAGAGAAAAAGAATATTCAGGCACCTATATGTGGTTAAGGAATCAACCAAATGGACTGTGTCTGTGACAGATTGATATCTTCAAAAAATGCAAGCTGATTAGAAGGGCTCACAAGAATAAGCATGAATATAAATTCACAACAGAAAAATCAGTACAGGGGCATAATCTTTAGTTTAATCAGAAGTACGAGAGTAACAGCTCAAGAAAAGGACTACAACTTCTCTACAGAAGTGGACAGTCATTCAATGATACAACAGCTACATACTGTTAGAGAGGATACTAGTTTGGAAAGCAGCCTCAGTGTGTCCAAATCTTCAAGTATGTTGCTCTGCTTGTTTGTTACGAGAAGTAAGTATAAAGCCTCTATTGGCTGGTAAACATAGCGCACATTTTCAGTCTCAACATATGTATGTTGTTTTCCAGTCCCAACCAACTTGGGGAAAGCTGCAAGAAGCCCCTCGATTCTAATGCGAGACATATCAACAAATTGTCTTGAAACAAGTGCTACAAAATATAGGAGATAAATCCATTAACAATAGTTTGTCAAACATGCACAAAATGATAGAAATGGAAAACGGAAGGGGCTTAGATGAGGATTATTAGGGGAAATAAGTTAACCACTCCATATTAGATGGTATATGCTATCCTTTGCATGGTATATTAAAACTATATCTTAGTGAAGGCATGGAAACATATTAAAATCTTAATGCAAATTGACAAAGAAAAAAAAAAAGGAATGGCTACTGAACTCAATTTGAAAACCAGAAGAATCAGTGGAGAAAAACATTTCCCTAAACACAGTATTGGATTATCCTCTATTTAGCATACAATTCAAATGTGGCCACTGTAAATAATCGATGCAAAATCATAATAATAAATGATCCAGTCAAAAGGAACCATGGGAATTTAATAAACATGTGAGATAACCCATGATAACCATTGCAAGGGCTAGAACCAAAAAAAAAGTTATCTTTGAAATATGTTCTCATGAAAATTCTTTTGAAAAATAAGAAAATAAAATCAACCAAACCGTATCCAATATTCGAAATGCATCTAATTTTACATAATAAGGATTACAATTAAAGCATGTCATTTTCTGAAGTGATATGGCAACAAAGGAGCAGAACTTGGGTAAAGAAATTCGCGACCTCAGTCCCTGCCAACAATTAGAATAAAATATCGATTTTTTCCCCATCTGCTGCACCACATAAAGCAAAAGTAGTAAAAAATAAATCGCAAAAGTCAGGCAGTCTAACTTATTTTCAAGAACACAGAGAGAATCACCTTTGCCGGATTTACTTATAATAGAAGCCGCAAGAACAACCTGCATTGAAAACATCAAATATATCAATATAACATTAAGAAAATGCAAAAATGCCAAAGAAAGCAGAAAGTTCGAATTTTTAGCAGCAATAAAATAACTTCAAACCTCACCACATTACAATGCAAGATCAACAGATACGATCATAAAATCAGTTTCTAGTTTCCACTAATGAAGGTAAAAGGATCCAGAAATCAGCCAGAGTTTACCATTTTAACCGAATTGGAGAGCAAAGTTCACTGTAAATAAACAGCAACGCAAGTTTGAATCGCAAAT
Source organism: Sideroxylon spinosum (assembly GCA_003260245.2). Classification (NCBI taxonomy): domain Eukaryota; kingdom Viridiplantae; phylum Streptophyta; class Magnoliopsida; order Ericales; family Sapotaceae; genus Sideroxylon; species Sideroxylon spinosum. The sequence goes on along the minus strand of QLOD02000029.1, from coordinate 5,526,883 downwards.
CCTGGACAATTAAAAAAAAAAAAAGTTAACATAACATAAATACGTAGATATACATATAGATTCAAGCAATGCAGATGAAAATTGGAGCTGATTTCGAAAGTCAGGGATCAATTGCTCGCATTCAATTTGAAGAACACGAAATGAAATTGAAAAACCTAGATCTGGCACTAGCAAGTAGTAAACCAACGCGAATGGAATCAGATCTGCGAGAGAGCTACCAGTAAGTATTGTGATAAGGAATGAGTGGAGAGAGAGATCCAAACATACCGGAAGATTAGAATCGATGCAAGATACCAGACGAGCCCAATGGAGAAAACGGAGTTTATATATATACCTATGTGTATATGTATGTATATGTGTTTATATAATTTCTGTAACGCTTCCTTTTGGGAAAATTTTAGGGGAGGGGAAAAGCAAAGTGAAACATATTAACAGAAACAATAGGTTGTTTGACACCACTTGCGCCAAATACGCCATACATGCGAGGGTATATATATTTATGAAAGTTAAACAGTTTTAAGAAAATTAATAAAAATTGAAAAAAAAAGTTATTAGGAATTAAAAAAAATTAATAAAAGTTGAAAATATTTTTGGTAAAAAAAAATTTAAAGGAAGTTGATATTTTTTTTCGTGAAAATTAATGAGTCAAATACCCTCTAAATAAAAAAATAATAATACCCTAGTTGTATATTTAAAAGTTTAAGAGTTAAGAGTTGACTTTCTTTTTATCTATTTTGTGAGTTGAAAATATATATATGTATTGTTATTTTATAATTATAATGATATGAACACGACTTTGTTCATTTGTCTTTTTATTTAAGAGATAAATATAGTATTTTAAAAGTTTGTTAATAAACTATCCTATTTTTATCATTTCATTTTAATTTTAAGTTTTGGTTAAGAGATTTTGAGGTTATTTTTCTTTCATCTTCTTTGAGGATTTATATTAGAAAAATACTTACGTATATAGATTTTACCAATATTGTGTCAAAATTCAAAAAATTATCATTCTAAAATAAATATTTATTACTTTTATTTTAATAGACATATTTACATTTGTTCAACACCTACTTATAACAAAATATTACTTAATTATTCGATTTAGATTTCTTATAACAATTTTTTGATCATTGGGTGTATATGAACACTCTTCAATAAATATAATAATGTCATTAACATGATTACATTTCAAGAATAACGTTCAATTCATTATCATTTTGTATTGAAACAATAATAGAATTAAGATCAATATAATATTTATCTAACACAGAATGAAGATCATTTATTATTCATGATAAACAACGGTCTAGATTTTACCACTATTGAGATTGATATTTATATACCATTGATTCAATGGTTGAGATTAGGATCAAGATTCAAAAATGATATCTATATACTATTTGCTTAATAAGACAAAGAATTGGAAAAAGCTTATTCCAACTCTATATATATCTATTTATCCTTCACGCCAGCACCTCCCATCCCTCACTTTCCCCCTCACCCATCACATCAAATGTGAAGAGAAAGAGAGAGATAGATGAAACTTTTTAAAAGAGTGCATCAGTACAATATATGTATGTATAAATATATATCTATGTAATATAGAAAGAAGGTCATTTATTATTCATGACAAATGACTGAGATTTTGCCACGATTGAGATTGATATCTATATACCATTGATTCAATTGTTGAGATTAGGGTTGACATTTAAAAATTATATCTATATACTATTTGCTTGATAAGACAGAGGACTGGTACAGCTTATTCTAATCCTATATGTATCTATTTACCCCTGACGCCAGCTCCTCTCATCCCTCACTTTGCCCCTCACCTATCACATCAAATATGAAGAGATAGAGAGAGAGGGATGAAACATTTCAAAAGGGTGCATGAGTACAATATATACACATATAAATATACAAAAGTGTGTTTTATTATTTATTGATGGGATGTGTATCTCATGCGGCGTTAGTGGATTTGATTGACTGTGGAGATTTATGTACTTTGGCATGGCTAAAACCTAATAAGTTAATATTTTAGAGTTACACCGTCAAAACATTATTTAACAATCTCGTGAATTTATTGATGGAATTGACATATGTTATAATTTTTGGAATCATGATGATTTTAAATTTATGTCAACAAAGTAAAATGATTCATTCAAAAAAATTACATCAGCAAAACAAAACTAGAATTTGTAATACATAGTAAATTATTAGACGAGTTAATAGGAAATTAAAATGTTCGATTTAGAGAAACAAATAAGGTTCTTTTTTTTTTTTTTTAAGCATGGGCTAGTTTGATCAATTAAAACCAAAATATTAATGTAATATACAACAACGGTAACTTTTTAAAATTTCGATATATTATTGGCAAAATTAACATAGTTAAATATTTTTTTTGTAAATTAAAATTTTCGTTTTAGATAAACAAATAAACCTTTTATCTTTTCTTAGCATGGGCTAGTTTGGTCAATCAAAACCAAAAATTGACGTGATGTATAATAGTGGTAATTTTTTAAATTTTGATACAACACCGGCAAAATTCATATATTTAAATATTTTTAGTAAATTAAAATTTTCGTTTTAGATAAACAAATAATTTTTTTTCCTTAGCATGTACTAGTTTGATTAATTAAAACCAAAAAATTGACGCAATCTACAATAATGGTCATTTTAAAAATTTGATGCTATATTGGTAAAGTTCATATATTTAAATATTTTTTAATAAAAATCCATTTTTTTTCTTTTTCGTTTAAGTAAGGCTCACAAATATGAGATAGATTTTTATTTTTTTTTCTCTTCTGTTTCTGCTTTTTACTTCATCTCATTCAAACAGATAATAAAGGTGACGATATGGCCACCCGACGAAATAACATTATTGTTCTACATTTTTCAACTTTTTTTCCTTTATTTTAAGGAAAAGAAAATATTAAAATGCAATTCGTCTTTTTTTTTTTTTTGAAAAAAAAAATATTGTCCTTTTATAGACTGTTGTCCAATGTAAATAGTTAAGCTTAATTTGGTGAGTTTCAGGTTTTTTATTTTATTTTTTGTCGCGATGAAAAGTGGTGAAGATAATGGTAGTGGTAGATGATAACAATAATGTGATTGAAAATATTAATAAAGTCGTCTCAAGTTGAACTCTAAAATTCTTAAAGAAGTTTCCCTAAATCCATAGGATTAATTTGTGGTATTGAAATTTCTAATAGAGATAGTGTAATAATAATGAGA
>QLOD02000029.1:5483052-5496332 GCA_003260245.2 Sideroxylon spinosum | reverse complement strand
TGAATGGAACTACTTCGACCAAGATCCTCGCGCTTAATTAGAGAATGAGGCCCCCTCCATACAGATTTCTGCTCGTCTGGAAATAAGGCACCGCATAATTTCAAGAGCATGGGATTTTCAAAACGACGCAGGTTCTCGTATATTTTAGCCTTTCTGACTCCTTTCTGCCAACTCCTGCAACCCACAAAAAAAAAAAAAAAGCACGAGACAACAAATCCGTTTCTTTCAGTTACAACATAAATTTGTAACTTGCAGTCATATAATGTACTTAAATTTGAAGAACCATAGACATAGTGCAGTGTCTCTCTTTATTCTTGTTGCTAAAATTCTATATGCATCGCTTAGATATTTTTCCAGTTAGGTAAACATAGCAATGAACAAAATGTAATACAATTGATAATGTAGTAGTAATTATTCTTCGCAGAAAAATGTAAATTCAAAACAAAGACGTAATCTTTTCTACTCGAGATAATAATAAAGTTCAAATGTACTTTAATTTTCATCCACATCCACCGTGTGGTAGTCTATGCTCCCATGGCATCCATCACTAGAAGCATGTGCTCCGTTACCCCGTGTCAAGTTTTTATCATCAAAAAACAATTTATCTTCTACATTCGAAGCACAATCGCCATCTTCCCATTTAATCATTCATTTATTTTTTTATGAATAAACAAAATTTTAAAAAAAAAAAAGTACTAAGGAAATGGCAACCATGCATACAAAAGAAAACCTCGATATTGTGCAAAGAGATAGGATTAATTACATTTTGTTTGTAATAACAAAGCCTTCAAACTTTGGGGCTCATCGCCTTTTGACTCAAATTTTTTTCCACCAATTTATCATTAGCCATCTTAGTCCAAAATAATGCATGGGTAAATGTTTTCCAACAATATAGTATTAACTCTCTTGGTCCAAAATGTTGATGTGTAGGCCCAAAAAAGCTAAAATATTGCTCATTGAGCCAAGACGCTCAACTAGACGTTGCCTTACTAACAACGCATTGGTTTGAGGCATGTGAGACACTCATGCATTGCCTGTGTCACTGAGCGGCTAGGTGAGCGCATGGAGGACTTTTAACAACAATAATTTTAGCTCGGATCAACCTTAGTATTTTGTCACACTTTCAAACCTTCAAATGAAGAACCTCCCCACAGTTGCAAAATGAAAGCTAAATAATCACACTAATATCTTCTAGCCAAATACGAGTAGAAGGGCCAGCTACTGCATGTGCAGCAGAAGTCCAAATGCATTTCCAAACCTAAGGGTTGAATCATGAAACAGACCAAAGCAACTATAAAATTTTCCATTTCAGCAACCTCGAGCAACAATAACTCTTACCAACTATAATCTATGTTGTCAAATAATTTAAACGGTGAACAGTATTTTACCTTTCTCCATAATGCCCCCCTTTCTCTCTCCCTTTTTTTTTTTTTTGGTTGTGGTTGTGTCATAACTTATAAGAAAGCTGAAGATGTAAATGGCTTGAAGATCATACAAAGTTGATATTGAAATGATAAAAAAGGGAAGTTGCATACCCTCTCCTTCTGTTGCTCAATTGCTGCAGCTTCACCCCCTTGCTGCTGCATTGGTAGTTCTTCTTTTCCACCATCAACATGGATATCCCCTCCCAACTCACGCTCCTCTCCAGATTTTTCGCCTGGCTCTGAAAGCTCAGAAATTTCAACCCTTTCTTTCATCTGGACATCTGCTTCAACCTCCTCCACCTGCTGCCGCTGTAAAGGGCTATATTGCTGCTGTTCAGTACCTTCCAACTTCACTTCCTCACCTTTTTCTTCCAAGTCAGCATCTCCATCTGGGCCTAGTGAATTATCCATGTTAGACGAAGTATCCTCACCATAAGGACTACCTGCAGGTGAAGGTTCCTTTCATGGAAGAGAAGAAGAACAACAACAACAAAGACAAAATATCAGCTAGTAGTATAAATGTTGATGACTTATCCATCTTACTGAATAACTCAAGGAACAACCAAAATCAGTCAAATAGTATATTCATCAAGAATACCAGCAATTGTTGCCGATAAGACAACAGGTCTGTGACGAATGAATAGTGGATACGCTGGTTCCCAGGATCTTAATGCATCCCTAGCAGCAAGGAACTGGGATGAAGAAAATGAAGTTCTAAGCTTAAGTAGTTCCCCTTGGGCTAACCCAGGAACTTATGTCAGTGATTGCCTTCATATGGGATGGGGAACAGCACATGGGAATTAGATGCTCCAAGAAGCATAGACAATTCATTACCAGAATATATATAAACACATATATCACTGTCCATTATACAGGGCAACGATCTTTTCGTGTCCCACTTTGTTCTGAGTCACTCAACTACTAGTTTTCTCAAGAAACCACACGACTCATAAAGTTTCTAACATGCTCCAACAAGGACACAGCCGGGATGTGATAACTATTTCAAAGTTATAAATTCAACATCTATTTTACTGCTAGTCAAAGTGAAGCAGTGAGAACCTGATAAAATATGGTTAGAGAGAGAGAGAGAGAGAGAATTGTTAGAATTAAAGGCAATGCCAAAGGGAGAAGGTTGCATGTGGGCGGAAAAACTTCCAAGCGTATATTTACAGCACCCCACTAGTTTATTGCTTGTGTCTGGTTTGCAAATGATACAATCACAAATAACTAGAAAAAGGTTCAATATACATACAGTTGGAGACTCAACATACCTCTAGCTTCAGCTCCTGAGACTGATGACCGTTACTAGCCTCCATCTGGTCTTCAAAAGTTTGAGCATTCTCCTCGCGCTCCTGCCTGCGGCGCATCATAACACATATAGCACATAGACAATCATCCTTGTGCCGTTTAACTCTGTTGTAGGCCAAAAAAAATTTTAAAAGAATAAGATCTTGAATGAATAGATAGTATTTGTTTTGCCCAAAAACACTAAAATATCATAACCGATAAAAATTAGTGCCTTTGAATGGTAGTAGAAAAGAGGAGGAACCCCTATGGGTAACCTAGTGGGCCAGAACCCACTTCCTCAACTGGAGGTCATGGGTTCAATTCCCTCCCCAAACAAATTTTAACTAATTCTAACTTTTAGTTATAAATTGTTAAATGCCAAAAAGATAAAAGAGATTTTAAATATTGACCCAAGGGTTTTCATCCATAGGAATAGGTGAATTTTCAAAACAGAAATTTTAAGCAGGTCCTATTACAAGAACATACCATACTTTCAGTCCGTGAATGTACAATAATTAAAAAGGGCAATTATGATGTTAAAGCAGTAGTCAAAATATCATAGCTTTATATATACATATATAAACTCATAACTTTTATAGCACAATTATGCAGACAAATTTAAAAACTTAAATAGCAGTCAAATTTTTATGGTGCTGTTAATGTACATGCTTGTGTATTCATGAACCTGGTTGACGTACCTAGGAAATTTTGTTGTAACTAGTCTAAGTTCTTTGTTCTATATTTATTGTACAATTCTGCATATAAATACAAAAAACGACAACCCATTTCGGTATGTCAAGAACCTTCAAACTCTATGTTTTAATATGGCATCGGAGCATATTTGAGTTAGTCTAAAATCAAGAACAATACATTGTTCTTCATCATCATCGTCACCGTCCCCGAGCTGCAAGGAGACTGTCAACCTATCTCCGATACTTGGAACATCAATCAAATCACACGAGAAGGATCGCCTGCCGCCGACGAACCTTTCCATCGAAGTCCCATCACCGGAGCATCATCCACGCACCACCTATCGCTAGTGCATGAAGCCCACACACAGTATCCTCGCCGGCGCGTGAGAGAGCGCGGCCACTCCATTTGACCTACTCTTTTTTCCAGTGCCGTTGTCTCCCTCTAGTAAGCAATATCCTACTGTCAGATTAATGTTTTGAACTTGTTTCTTGGTCCAGTAACATTACAATGTACTGTTATTTGTCTTTTGAACCTGTTTCTCAGTCGTCAGTCAAGTAATAGTACAGTTTACTGTTCTTCGTCCCCTCTCGGCTAAAGCTTTGTTGGGCTACTTCTAATATTTTAGTACAATACTAGTTAAGTGCGTTTAATTCCCATCTCTGTCTAGTACACTGTTGAACAGTATTACAGTAACAAATAAAGGGGACGAGTAGTATCTCCAACTTCATTGTACTTGTGCTACTGCTCCGTTCCTGTTTGTCGAAACTCAGTTACACGAAGAAGGCTTCGCCACTGTCACTAACAATCACTGGAGTATCATTGTTTGGTGCCTATGAATTCTTTAAGAATAAGTTCAGTGTTGGAGTTGACTGTGAAATCCCACCACAAATGGCACATATAGTCTTTTCAGATTCTTCTAGTAGCAAGCATCCACAGACTGTAATTCTTTCTAAAGAAGAGCATTCTAGATTTCTACAATATCAGAAAACTCAGCAGGCCTTTCATCTTTCCTCTTTCGTTGCTCAATAAAGTAATTCCATTTCATGTCTCTCCACTCACTCTCCTCCCAAATGGATTATAGACTCTGGAGCTTCCAATCACATATGTGGAATATCTTCATTATTTTCTAGTATTCAATATTCCACCTCCCCCCAGCAGTTACATTAGCCAATAGGTTAAATATTGCAGTCAATGGTATTGGTAAAGTCGTTCCTTCTCCTTCTCTTTCTCTAGCGTCAGTATTCTATGTTCCTTCTTTTCCTTTTAATCTTATGTCAGTTAGTCAATTAACCAAGAACCATAATTGTTCAGTGACCTTCTTTCCTAATTCTGTTCTTATTCAAGATATGACGACAAGCGAAAAGATTAGTGGAGGGTATGAAACTAGAGGAGTGCACTATGAGCTTGCCCTGCAATAGCTTCCCCTTTAGAAATTCATTATCGTCTTGGTCATCCACCTCTGAATAGGTTAAAATGCATTGTTCTTAATTTGTATCATTTACAGTCATTAAATTGTAAGTCTTGTCAGTTGGAAAAACATCGTCGTGCACCTTTTCCTTCCTGAGTCAATAACAAATCATCGAGTCCATTTTCATTAGTTCATTCAGATGTTTGTGGTCCTAGTCGAGTTACTTCAAAATTAGGGTTTCGGTATTTTGTCACCTCTGTGGATGATTTTTCAAGAATGACATGGTTTTATATTTAATAAAAGATCGTTCCGAGCTATTTTCTATTTTTCAAGCTTTTTGTACTGAAATTAAAACTCATTTTAATGTATCTAAGCGAGTTCCTCGTAGTGATAATACAAAATAATATTTTTCCAAACCTTTTGCTGATTTCATGACTTCTTCTGGTATGCTCCATCAATCTTCTCGTTCTAGCACTCCACAACAAAATGAGTTGCTGAAAGAAACAATTTGCACCTTGTTGAAACAGCTCGGTGTCTACTGTTCCAAAAGAATATTCCCAAAATCTTTTGGAGTGATGCTATTTTAACCGCATGTTATTTAATTAATCGGATGCCCTCTTCTGTGTTTAAAGAATTAACCCCTCATTCAATGTTGTTTCCTAATAAGCCTTTGTTTTCTCTTCCACCTCACATTTTTTGGTGTGTTTCCTTTGTCCGTCAGCTTGCACCTGGGATTGATAAATTGAATGTCCATGTTCATAAGTGTATCTTTTTGGGGTATTCTAAATTACAAAAGGAGTACCGTTGTTATAGTTTATCTTTTAACCGATTCTTTGTTTGTGCAGATGTCACTTTCTTTGAGTCTACCCCATTTTTCTCTCAGTCTCAACCTCAGTCTATCCTAGATGAGAGTCTTCATTTCCCCATTATTCCAGTTGTGTCTAGTCACCATACTCCTTTGAGTCCATCTAGTCGTTTGTCTCGTCCTGACTTGCAGGTTTACACTCGGCGTCGAGAAGTAATTGCTCCACCTCCTGCTTCTAGTGTTCCACCATCTGCTTCTCCTAAGCCACCAACTATCGTCAGTGATTTAAATGTTCCTGTTGCCCTTCAAAAAGGTACCATTCTTGCACTTCTCATTCTATTTCTCATTTTGAATCTTATGATGCATTATCACCCTCATATCGTTCATTTGTTACATCTTTACACTTTGTTTCTCTTCCTAAAACTGTCTCTGAAGCACTTTCTCACCCCAGATGACATTATGGTATGGAAGATGAGATGTCTATCTTTCGAGCTAATATACTTGTTTCTTTTCCTCCTGATAAGTCTGTGATTGGTTTTCGTTGGGTATATACTGTCAAAGTTCATCCCGATGGTACTATGGTAAGTTAAAGGCACACTTAGTCATAAAAGGATATACTCAAGTTTATGGTTTGGACTTTTCTGAGACCTTTTCTCCTATGACTACGAATGCATTAGTCCGCCTTATTATTTCTCTAACTGCAGTCTATCATTGACTATCATTGCCTCTCCATCAGCTTGATGTAAGAAAATGTCTTTCTGTATGGTGATCTAGCTGAGGAAATATATATAAAGCAATCTCCTAAGTTTGTTGCTCAGGGGGAGTCTGGGTAGGTTTGTAAACTAAAGAAAGCATTATATGGCCTGAAACAGTCTCCTCCAGCATGGTTTGGTCGGTTTAGCACTGTTGTCTTCAAATTTAGCCTAGTTCGATGTAAAGTTGACCATTCAGACTTTTACCGTCATTCTTTTAAAATACAGATTCGGCTCCTTGTGTATGTAGATGACATTGTTATCACAGGAGATGATTTCCAGGGTATTGCAGATCTGAAGATGTTCCTTCACAATAAGTTTAGCACCGAGGATTTGGGACCATTGGAATACTTCGTGGGAATTGCGATTGCCCGGTCACGTATGGGTATTTCTTTCTCAAAGAAACTGTGTTCTTGAGTATTGACCGAAACGGGTATGTTAGGTTCTAAACCCGTGGATACTTCAATGGACTAAAATACCAAGTTGGTTGCTGATCAAGAAAAATTGTTACATGATCCCAGTCAGTATCGGAGACTGGTTGAGAAAATTAACTAACTCACTGTTACACGACCAAATATCTCATTAGCTATGAGTGTAGTGAGTCATGCGATTATTCGTATTCTGAAATATCTAAAAAGTGCACCAGGATGTGGTTTGTGCTATAAAGATAATGGTCATACATTTGTCCAAGGTTATAGAAATGCAGACTGGAATAGGTTACCATCAGACAAACGATCTACTACCAAGTGTTATATCTTTGTAGGAGGTAATTTGATATCCTAGAAGAGTAAAAAACAGACAGTAATAGCATGGTCAAGTGCTAAATCAGAATATAGACACATGGCACACACATCTTGTGAGTTGATCTGGATACAACACATATTACAGGAATTGGGAGTTCATTATTCACAGCCCATGGAGTTACTATGTGATAATCAGGCTGCAATTCATATTGCCTCTAATCTGGTATTTCATAAGAGGACTAAATATATTGAGGTCGATTGCCATTTTATAAGAGAAAAGATTCTACAGAATGTGATCAAAACTAATCATGTAAAGTCTGAAGACCAACTTACAAACTTGTTTACCAAAGCTGTTGGAGGCCCTAGAGTAAGATTTATTTGTAACAAGCATGGAACATATGATAGATATGCTCCAACTTAAGGGGGAGTGTTAATGTACATGCTTGTGTATTCATGAACCTGGTTGATGTACCTAGGAAATTGTATTGTAAGTAGTCTAGGTTCTCTGTTTTGTATTTATTGTAAGTATATAGTTTTGTATATAAATACAAAAACTGACAACCCATTTAGGTATGTCAAAAACATTCAAACTTTATGTTTTAACAATTGCATCCAGAAAAAGGGGCTATTATGACAGTACTCTCTCTCTCTCTCTCTCACGCGTGTGTGTGTGCGCGCGCGCGCAAACACACACCCCTCCTAAAAAAGTTAAAGAAAAACCCTCATCTCCCCAAACTCAAAAAATGCATTATACTTGTTCAAAGCATTAGCGGGTAACGCTTCATAAGCACCTTATCAAAAAAACTCGAGCCACTTTCCCACACTCTCCTAGAATGGTCTCTAGAACAAATTCTTCATCAGGATACAAAGAGCTACTTCACTGATTTAGGTATCACCCATTTCACACTAAGCACTAAAAACCCATGACAGGCAAATGCATTTCTATGGGAAAGGTACCCCCGGGGGGCCCAAAAAAAAAGCAAATCATCGGCTAGTTAAAGGATGAAAGAGAAAAGAAACCATTCTTAGGTAGCCTCTACCTCAAGATATCCTTCACCCCTTTTCAAACAGAACGATGATGCGAACTACCAAATAAATAAAAACTAAAAGAACAACTCCACAACTTCAAGATCCCAATCCTTGACCTCCCTGTAAAATGTAGAGTTCCATAATTGTTCCGTTGCTTTCTACTTAAGAGATCTTGAAATTCAAACTACAAGAGATGTTTTCCTTGTTCATTCTCCTCCAACTGATCCAGGATCCTCCCCCACAGGCCACAGATGAGCGGGTAATAATGCAAAAAAAAAAAAAAAAAAAAAAAGAAAAAACAAAAAAGAAATTAATCCACCCGTTACTTCCTTGTTCGTCACTCTTTTATTTATCTTCATGATCCATAAAAGCTGGTTTTGCATCCTTTTCATCCTATATCTCCTCATCTAAAATATTTATTCATATATCTTCTCACCCATATTTAATAAGTTGACTCCCGGCATGCATTAGTCAAAGACTAAGTACATTAATAGAATATGCACACATTATAGAATAAGCAATCCTATCAATTGCCAAGACAAAAGGAAATGCATTCGGATGAGCCAAATACTTACAAACTAAAAATAAGTACGCTAATCAACATAGTAATGAGCTCCAACCAGAAATCTGCTCATATTAACCCATCTATCCAGACTAGATTGAAAGAAACATGGCTTACTAACCTGGATGCAATTTGAGATAATGATGAAATATATAAAATAATTGATTATTGACTGTCATTGACTAATTCGTCAAAGGTCCAAGATACTTATCAAGTTTATTCAATTTTTGCTTCTCTGTGGTATCCTATTATTCAACATTTTTTGGGAGAAAGTTACTTGCATAATCCTAATGAAGTTTACCCAAATAGGAAAAATTATATAAGCAAAATATGCAAAGACATACCCATGTTTCTTTTTTGTCTTATGCTTTAAGGGACCACCTTTCACATGCATCTTTACATTGGTCGAAGGTGAAATGTCCTTCACTTGACTGTTTTCAACACCTACTCAGAACAGAACACCCGTGTCAATAAAATGGAGAAAGTATATTTTAAAGCACAAGTGTATGAAAATATTTTTATTAAAATATAGAATAATCCTTATAATATCTCATTCAAACCCAATAGCTGGATGAGCAAACACTAATTCAACAAATTATTATAGTACTAGTTATTACCCGTGCCAATGGCACAAAACCTACCCCCTACTTCTCAATGCCATATAAGATATATGTCACATCAAGTGATCTATATTGTAATATAGATGCACCAGCAATACAGTACCCACACATATTCTAACACAGTCAACTGAGGTGAAAAAACAAAAAAAATTAAACATCCAATTTGAAATTTGAAATAATTAAATTAACATGTATTGCCTGATTCAAAATTAAAAAGAAAAGGAAACAAAAAATAATCGAAAAGCACTATCATGAAATTCACCTTGTGATTGTTCGGTGTATAACCCAGCTGCTGTCCAGTACTTCATAAAGTTCTTCTTCACCCGCTTCATGAGCTCCACAACATAATCTCCTTTATTATTATACTTATAACAGTTCTCCCAGATATATTGCACATCCTTAAACACATCCTCCGAATTCATGTACTTAGCACCACTTTCAAGATTGTGGCATATTGTCCCAAAATCCATAGGTGTATCAATGACATCAAAATAATCCTGGTTCAAGCCCATAATGTTTGCATAATATTAGACATAATAAAGCAACTATAAAAGAGTATTTTGGAATAACTTTAGTAGATCTAAACTTAACACAACAAAAATCCCTAATGGATCATAACCTGCTTATCATGATTCCGAGCAGCCTAACGAATATATTAAAAACAAGATCCTTGAATTATACCAAAGTTTTTCAAGACAAAAAGGGAGACAAGGTCTCCATATCATGGATCGAACTCATAATTACACAGAAATAAATAACATACACATTCTCCCTCGTGTTTTGTAGTATCCAACTGGCTAAAACAACTTATGTACCCAGACCCCTCAAATTGAAATAGGTGGCAGTAGTTTGCAGCCATCTAAATTAACAACTTTCAAGAGCCCTGTATCATCTTAAACTGGCCGTGAGAGAAACGTAAAAATGTCTCTCCTACTTGACAAATTGGTAAGAACAACAGGAGAGAGATTACAGTACATTCTTTATAAACAGCCATAAGCCCAGGTCAGCCCCAACCCCTGGCGATTAAAGCAATGAACCTCCATGGAATGTCTAGAACACTACAATACTTACAGGTATCCCCAATGCAACAGGATTCACTGGAGCATTGAAGGGCTCAGCAGCCTCCATTTTCATAACCTTCTTAATCACCTTTAAGATACAAAAATGAAGATAATAAAAATAAGTAAAAGAAGTCATAAATTATTTAAAGAATATTAGCAGAACGACAATATATTCCATCATACCTCCAGGGCAGCGTTTAATTCTTGTTCAGTGTATCGAGAATGCCGGCGTAGAAACTCTGGTTCTTTTTGGTGGGCCTGTTCACCTTGCACTTGCACAGAATTACTGCATCCGGTCATACTTGAAGAAACAAAGCCCCTTGAAGATTTAATCTTTATGCTCCCAGCTTTCTTGGATGGATTTCCAGTTGTCATATCAAGCAATGAGTTGGCACTGTCTTCCATTTTCTCACCAACTATTCCATGCTTTTCCAAGCCCACTTGCTGGCCGCTTTTGTCAGTATCACTTTGCGTTGGGGCATCTGAGGAAGTCCGCTGAGAGTCTAAAGCTTTCGAAGTCTTGATTTTCACTTTAACACGCCCATAAACCAGCTTTCCTGCTGTCCTATTAATTAATCCATCAGAATTAATACTTGCAAGCTTCTCCGGCTGAACAGCTCCAGTTGAAGATGGTGTCTCAACCTCCATTCCAGAGTCAGCGTCATAATTACCAAAATCATCCAAACCAGAATTGTCATCTGTATTTAAACTGACAACATTTTGAACTGGCTCATTTACAACTGCTAAAGGTGGCTTTTTTGATTTGCCTTTTTTATTCCCACGCTTGCGCTTCATGTATTTACTATAAACAAACTTAGCGAACAAACTCTTTTGTCTCTGATAAACTTCCCAAATCAGCAGATTTGGCCAACTTAAATCAGATTTTGGGCCTCCTAACGTCCACGATGCATCCAAGTCGCATTCAATATCAGAACTCCTAAGCAAAAAAATGTCACACGATGCACAACACACAAGGACGTTTACCAAACTAGTAAGCAAAATTAAGTAAAGCTGAATTAGTAGGGATTTTAGAAATGCGTTTCTTCAAAACCATTAAGGCACCAACGGGTCATACAGTCCCACCAGCCTCGCAGCACATGCATGCTAAGACAAGTACGCGTGCACACAAAGAATTATGCTGCCCTCAAACAATGTATTTGTTTTGTATTTCGTAATAAAGGAAACAACTTAAAGGACACATAATAACTAGTCCATAAAACCCACATATTGGCAGTAGGAGGCACTTTCTCAAGGATAAGGATGTGTGTCTGCTACGGAAATCACTAAATTCCAACACAAAACCAAGTGATTGTACACTCAAAAACATATCCAACCCATATTCAATTTGCTATGTCAAATATTCAAAAGGTTCAAAAAAAATTTCCAGGGAAAACTATGCACTGTGATTAAATCAAACTTCACGCCCTTTTGAATATGAAAATTTTTATCATCAATGAAAATAGCTTGAGGCAAGGGAGAAGAGGGAGAGGACCAAAAAGGTAATAACTTCTCTTTATGCCATAAAACAGTTCCACAAGTATATTGCCAACTCTTTTAGAAAAATTTATAACTACATTAACACAAAATCGCATATAATTTTGCTAGGAAAAAAAAAATTATTGAACTGGTTTTAGCAGTCATCAGACAATGCATCAGTCTCAGCGGGTGGAAGATCACTTGGCAGAAATTTGTTCATAGCCGATGACAACATTCACAAGAACACTTACCAAGTGCTTGGTGTTCCATCTTTTCTTTCTCATTCTTGTTTATTTTTTCCATTGGAAGCCAACCCAAACGCTCGATTCAGATAAACAATAACGTAATCCTTCCAAGCATAGCTTTTATTTTTGGGCAAATAATTCTTAGCAAGGTGTCATCCATAATTCCAAATGAGATTTTTTTTTTTTTGGGGGGGGGGGATTTCAACAGCCTTTAGTAATACAAAAATAAAATCACTGGAACAAACACAAATCTACTCACGAAATACGTTCGAAGAAAAAGACTCGTGCATATATATATATATATACACACACACACGTACAAGTTATACACAAACACGAATCTTTAGAACAACCTCAAGAAATATTTGAACGAAGAGCAAAAACGTATAGTCTAACCAATTCAACTGATTGTGAATTGCAGCTAATGATGAGAACAAACAGAGTTTGCATACACATCAAACAAATTAAAGAATCATCCCACGAAAAACAAAACAAAAGCAAAGAAAAACAAAACCCTAATTCGCGAAATCAAATTTTGCAGAAGACGTAGAGGGTGGGCGTACTTGTGATTTGGGGATCGTCGTCAAAGCTTTTTATAGAATTGGGTTCAGAAGCCCCCAACCGAGAGAGCGGAACGATAGAGCAGAGAGCGCAAGCTTTGAAAAAGAGTTGCAGAGGTGCTCCATACGGTATACTCAAACTTTGAATATGTTATTTATATGTATGTATTTATATTGCAATTTCGAAATTTTTAATAAAAGTCTCCTAAATTTTTTCCTTTTTTTTTTTCTTTGTATATAAATTACGGGTGAAATAATTTTAATTTTTTTTTTGTCCAAATTACTTTTTTCTTTATTAATGAAATTTTAACAAGGAAAAAATTACACCTTTTGATTTTTAAATACTTAAAACTTTTGCTTCTATAGAAGAATTGATGTTATTAATTTAATTTTATCGAAGTTATTATTATTTTTCTCATTTTACAATACTCTTTATGATTAAATTAAGAATTGCTCATATAGGCACAGAAATGTAATTTAACCAACAAAAAAATTTAAATATAAATTTATAAAATAAACATTCATAAAAAATTATAAAAATAAAAAGAAAACTAAAATATTCTTAGAGTGTTTAATAAATCTGTAAAATTTTATTATTTATCAATAATATTATCA
>QLOD02000029.1:5323127-5333146 GCA_003260245.2 Sideroxylon spinosum | reverse complement strand
AAAAAAAAAAAAAAATGATTCACCAATCTGTGTCAAAGGGGATTCAGAACAGAACTAGTCAAACATCAGAATCTACAACAGGATTGACATGCCCCATGAATTGTAAATTCCATATACGAATAAGGAAGCAACCATAGATAAAAAGTAATGCAAGAACGTTTGTGAGACAGCGAACTCACCGCAGAGAATTCCTAAACCGAGGCAAAACATCAAAGTGTATCCAAAATAGAAGCTGGTCTGGAAGAAGCCCGACATCTTAGTCTTCACATGGTAGTAATATATTGAATACAAATACACATAAACAGCTGTTGAGGCAGCAGAGAAAAAGGAAGTCCACTGCCAATGATAGTTCTCAGCATTTAGCAAGAAATATGTCCCCACGATTGTGACACAAACAGTAACAATAATGAGAATCAGGAAAACCAGCAGCATAAAGCCATAAACATAGTACACCTGTCAAGTACAAATAGCAAAAAGGCATTAAGTTCCGAGCATTTACACTAAAATCATGCACGAAAGGGGTTTGTGAATTTCCCAATGGAAATGAAATAAACATCAGTCAAAACTTCATCCATATTACAACTAGAAACAACATTTTAAGGAAAAAAATATAAATGAACATAATTGGCAAAAGTAGTTTATGTTCCACCACAAAGCAACTGGACATAAATCAGTTGGAACAGTGCTTGAGAGGAAGGGCAAACCAGTTTAAAGATGGGGCGGAGAACCTGCCAACCTGTTCAACCAATAAGTACTCCAAACTGAAGCTCCAAAATAACCTACATCTGCATACTTAATGCAATATTGTCATTTTGTCTCTTTTGCAACTCCAATGTGGTTTTAAATTCACTTCAGTGCAAAGACTTTGACAAAACCAAATCTATAAAATAATATTGATCGAATAAAATAATTCATTCGAAATGTCCATTCTCCCCTAAACATCAGACAAAACTTAAATTGTACATTATGAACTGAATTCCACCACCCAAAAGAGCAAACAATTATTGCAATAGTAAGAATTTTATCTAGTTGATCAAAGAGGAATGCTCGAATATTTTAATTTTTTTACTTATTTGCTTTCCCTTGATAATAACACCCAAGCAATTGAAGTAATGTCATTCAAAGCTTTAAACTAAAGTTTTAATATTTACCTTGTAATTCCAGAATGATGTGAAGACAAAATACATCTCAATGAATATGCTGCCAAAGGGTAGCAGCCCTCCCATAATAGAAACAACAGATGGTGTGAGGTACCACTTCTTTTCTGGGATTGGACGAGGAATGGTCTTCACGCGGCATGGATTATTTGGAGCACCGCTCCAGTTTCTTCCAACAACGGTACCAAGAAGTGCAAGAGGGAAAGAGATGAAAAGCCAAATGACAAAAACAACCACCATTGTGCCAAAAGGAATAGCAGCCAAAGACCCATAGAATATGGCAATTGTATTCAAAATGAAACCAATCCCAAAGCACAAGAATGGGAAAAATGATGCAGTGAGTATCATTGATTTTATCCAGTTTTTACCTGATAAGATAAGGGAAAAATATGATAATTCAGTAAAAGTATAAGAAAATAATACGCCTATGCTTCAAAGAGAGCAATCTAAAACACCAAATGTGAATAACAAGGGAGTAAAATAAAGCGATAACTGCACTTCAAACGTACCCCCATTGCGTGAGTACATTCCACCACTGACATAACCGGAAATGAATGATGTGAAAGCATAACATACTATAAAAGTTGTCACTATTGCTCCTCTCCTGAGGAAGATAAGAAGAATATAAGTAACAATTTGAAGCCAATAATTAGATAAATTAGAAAACATTTAAAAAAAAAAAAAAAAAGATTTTCTTCGGAGGGGACATAATGTTAAATGCCACAATGGTTCACTCTGACAAAAAATTCAAAGTCATATGGCATTCCAACAAAAATTAAATAAATCCAACATATGTGGGAAGATTAAATTTACAAGCTACCAGGCAAAACAAAATATGATTCATTAGGTAGTCTGCCAGACAGACTCACTTAAAATGGGAAACTATAATTTCATGATCCACATACAAAATTACAATTAAGAGTATCAAACAATGAAGCAACCAACAATGATCCACTACTTGACAATAAATATGTTGAATGCTTCTTAATTGGTCTCAGACATACCCAATATACAACATTCCGACAATTGCAAGTAAGATGACAAGGAGAACAAGCAATGCCAGCTGAGCACCATTCCCAACAACAGCTGAAAGCAGAACTAAATTGCGAGGAGGTCGAAAAACATCACCATGGACAAGTTTCCAACCAGACTCTTCACTCACATCTCGTTCCTGAAGATAAAATTATCAAACGGTCACCAAAACTTTGTTGGATTGCTAGAAAAAGAAAGGACACCTATTGTGTAAGGGAGAAAAACAAGAGAGAGAGAGAGATGCTACAATCCAGCAAATCCAATTAAAGAAATAAAAACAAACGCACATAAGCATGTGCCAACTGCCAAGAGAGAATTGGTTGAGAGCATTACCAAAGTCTCCAAATCATCATCTTCCCGAGCATATTTTGCATAGTCATTTCTAAGAGTTCGCATTAGTATCATTGACACCAAACCCGTCAGGAAGATAACCATCATGAATGAATTAAAGATAGAGAACCAATGTATCTGCATCACGCAAGTGCATCTCAATCAGTGAAGTTTTAGTAAAATATCTAATGCACCATCAAACAGACTAAATCAACAAGTCCCCTACATGACTTGGCAGTATTTAATTCTATTTAGTACCAAAAAATACCAAGAGTCATGAGTAAAATAGTAAAATTGCAAATACGCAGACAAGAAAATGCACCACCCAGTATTCCTCCACTGACAATACACAGGAAAGGATATCATATCATTTACCTGGTGCTCAAAGAAAGGATAATCCAAGTAAACATCAAAGCGGCGTGCAAAAGTGACATTAACTGGCATCCATTTGACAGAATATGTCATGTCCAGTGTCCTACCCACTTCCAATGGTTTAGGGCTCTCTTGAGTGAGATTAACATAAATGATCTGCGTGCCAAAATACAAATAACAACAATAAGACAGGAATCAATGGTCCAATTATAAAATCCATATGGTTCAGAATCCACAGACCCGATCTTTGTTGTATTTAACAGCAATATTCTTGTGTGTGTAAAGCACATGCTTGTTGTTCTCACTGCTCTTGTCAGGATGCAGCTCACCAACAAAGCCTACAACATTGATAATTTGATGCATCAAAGCATTAGGTACAAATAAAGATCTGAACAGAATCAACAACCAGAAATAAGTTTATTAAGAAAATAAAATTTAATAATACATACCCCATAGAGGCAGATCGTCTGAACTTGTATTCAAGCACGGCAGAGACAGAAAAAGAAGATCAGAAAAGGAGTAAAAGGGTAGAATAGGGCTCGTGAAAAAAATAAATAACTAAGCAAATTGAGAACTGGAAATCCAGCAAGGAAGCATACAAACAAGTAATTAATACTCAGGTTTCCCAATCCACCAAGAGAGAAACAATTGCTATGAAATGCTAACACAATATTTCATCTGTGACATTGTTATGAATCATGGCAGAAGATATCAGACAACACAAAGGCAACCCTAACTTTCTACAATAATATCATAGACTTCTTTAGCTTATTTATACAGCACGACATATATGTAGATTGCAATTTTTTCTGACTTGTCAGTAGGGAAGATGCAGCCTCTTGCAAGGAACAACATGTTCAAGTGTCTTCAAAATAAATATGATTCAAATTTCCACGAGTTCCAAAAAGTACAGTTTTCCTGTAGCTTTTTTTTTTTTCCCCTTCTTTCTTGATAACAATACATTATACAGTGCCAAAAAAGTGGCCAAAACCTTGTACACACAAAAGTATACGATCTTTACATCCTATGAGCCTCACATATATCTACATCAAGGATTCAAGCCAAAATCCACCCACCCTCCTGGGAAAAAAATGTCTATAAGCATTCAAGGAGAGAGGCAAAGATTCCCTAAGCTTACAAGACAAGCACCCACACCACGAGACCCTGATATCACCCATGCAACAATATTCTCAGACATAACCATATTTCCCATCAATCGTCCTCCAACCCAAACACTTCCCCCAATAATTGAGCCTCAACAACCACCTAACTAACATGGCTTTGGTAATTGTTCTCAATTCCAAATACCCACACCACCCTCCCTAGAAGGTAAACACAACTGTTCCCAAAAAATGAATTGATACTAACCCCACGCCAAAACCACCCCACCAGAAATCCTTCATCAATTTCACGAGCCCTTGCTTTTAAACTAGGATAATGAAAGGGGGAAGAAATAAATTGGAAAATATAAATTGCTCTCATCAAGGGCAAGTCACCACGACTTTGCAATTTCCATATCAAATTAGTAATAACTGGAATATTATTGCGCAGCACATACCCATGAAGAATTCAAACCAATAACTACTCTCAATAGCATCCTTAAATTGTTTCACCTTCCCTTCATCAAGCTCGAGCTCACAAATGGTGCTCCTCTCCACATTTTCTGCCAAACAAAGTCAAAGCAGTTATTGTTTAACCACAACAGAGCAATCACATGGGAGACAAAGGTGTATGAAAATATACGTACTCAGGAACTTTATGTCAATCTGACTATCAATTAGTTCATTTCCACCAAGGACCTCCCCAAGGCCACCCCATTTATGAGCTGGATTGCCGGATGGATGACAAAACGGAAGGCTGTAATAATTGTATGTTTCTTGTGGATTATTGTAAGGCCCAACCTTATTTACCCAAAGGGTAACAGGGTCATCGGCTTGATACTACATGAGAAAATAAGTCGGTGTTAGAGAAGCAAATGCATCTACCGAATATGTGAATGACAAAAAAGAAGAAGAAAATAAAAAGTTCCAGTTGACATAATTAAACCCTAAAGCCTAAACCATGACCACAAATGCAATCGGAAACCACGATCTAAAGCTCATGAATCGTGAATCAAGCATTGCATGGCAAACGAACCCAAAAATACGACAATTTCAAATCACCGCACACGGAAATCATATGAATTCAAGGAATCTAAGCTTAGATCTGAACAGGATGCGAATGCTAACGCTCAAAGCACAAGATCTGGTGGTTGAAATGCTGAATTGCAACAACAAAGATAGCTAAATTAGGGTTTCGACGTTTAGTTAAATAACGCGTACCCTGTGATCGGACTCGGAAGCGAACGCCGGCGAGATGAAGAGGACGGCGATGAATGCGAAAAAGGAGAAGGATCGGACGGTGGGCCGCATCGGAATCGCCGGCGTGGGATTGGATCTGACGGTGAAGACACAGAGATCAGAGGTTTGTACTCTGATTTTGCTTTGGTTCGGCTTTCTCCTAAGTGCTAGAGAAGAGAAAGAGAATTTGAGAGCCCTCCAGATTTGCGATTTTATTCACACACACGACTGATTGGCCTCAAAGTCAAACAAAAGAAATACAGTCCTTTTATGCACTGTTTGTGGTTATAAAAATAATATATATTTATATATATATAATTTTATAAATTCCTTCCGAGATTTTAGAATTTAATTTTTTTATTTATTTTTAAAAATACAAGATATTAATTTTTATAAATTTATACTACTACAAATACAATGTTCAAATATATAAAAAATGATCTCAATTTTTAAAAATTATAATTTTATAATTTTGGTAAAAGTTACACTTTTTACAATTGTGTGAAATTTTGTTAATTTGTGGAAGGTTTAGTACCAAACAACTCCTTAACATTTTGGAGGAATAAGCAAAGAAGAACAATTAAGAGACTCTTGGGGTCTTAAAAAAATATAAAAAAAAAACCCAAAGTAAAATTTTTTGAGATTTGAAATATAAAAAGTTATTTTAAAATGATGGTTAAATATTTGTAATTGATTTGCTATAAATTTATTAAAATTATATAAAGTAAACGTGACAAAATTTTAGTAGAGGATTTTGAAAATAATATGGCTGAAGATCCAACCAAAATTTTTTAATTTTGATATTGTATATTTGAGATTATAAGAGAAATATTAAAATTTATAAAAATTGACACCCCTTTCATTAAATTTATGACTTCGTCCCTATGGCCCCGTCCGTCTTTAATACTACAAAAACCCAGTAATTTCTATATTTATTTTTTATAGTATTATATTTAGATGTTGATTTATTAAGGAATGTTTTAATTAAAAATTAAATTCAATAAAAACATATTGGTTCTATTTGCATAAAATATTTTATATGTATTATTTATTTATTTATTTACTTTTGATGATAGTTAGGCTTTTTTCGGTTGATAGTTTGCTAGTTATTAGTTAACGCTAAATATCCAGTTACTTTTTTTTGGAAATAATTTTTAACACTTATGGGCTGTTTGATGTAAAAAAAAATATATATAATTTTACACCACAGACCAACACATAATATTTTATTGATTAGTTATATATTTAGTAAAAATTTATAAAAGTTAAAAAACATTAGTAAAAATTAGAGAAAGTTAAGTTTGTGTTTAGTGGAGAAATTTGAGGAAATTTGAAGAAAAAATAGTAAAAGTTAGTTTTTTTTTTTTTTTCTTTTTGAGCGCCAAACAGCCCTTTATTTAATTAGTTCTAAAATTTATCTGTTTTTTTTTTTTGTTGCGGATATATACATATTTTGTTATTTTACATTTTTTATTTATTTATTTATTTAAATTGGCACATAAGCATGAGTCAACAAAATACCATATAACGAATAAAGTTTATTTATTTTGAAGTTGAAGCCCCAGACAAGAAGTTGACATAAAAACATTAGTACATTGGCACATTTACAGGTAACTCTAAATAAATTATTTAAAATTAGAATTTAAAAAAAAAAGCAGAAATAAAAACTCCCCCAAGACTAATTTTATTCAAATATTTGTAGAGAAAAATAGAATGATGAATATAGAAGGTGTCATATATGATTTGATAATAAATTTTTAATCCTTTTTATAAAAATCACTCAAATAAAAAATATTATTATTAATTATATGTATTCTATAAAATAAAATAAAAATATAGTAAATATGACTAATTTAAATTAAAATTATAATTTAGAAAACAACTACTCCGAAACCTATCTAACCTTCGATATTTTTTATAATTTTAAATTTTAAAAATCCTAAGAGTTGTTATAAGGAAAGTAACCTAATTATTATTTAAAATTTTTTATTTATAGTTTTTTAATTCAACCACATTTTTTATCTATGTTTTTTATTTAATTACTAATATAATTAAAATATAAAAATTTAATAATCACATTAAAATTTTTAGCAAATGGGTTCCCTTTTAGAACTCATGAGCAAGTGATTCCTTTTAAGAGTCCCAAAAAGTAGATACTTTTCAAAACCCATTAATTTTTTTACATTTATTATTTATTAAGAATCATATGCCACAATTTTAGTACATTTATAGGTAAAAGAAAAAGCGAAATTGTCGTGCTTTCTCAATGTAAGATAAAGAAAAAAGGTTTCGTGAATGTCAAAAATATCTCAGCCATTCGTTGAAAAATAAAACTTAATTTTAACCATTAGATCTCAGTTTCTGAGAAAAACATTTTAAAAAATCGTCCTATTTTATTATACATATAATCAACCTTACCAATTGAATTTAAAATTATAATTTAAAAAAAATCACTCCTCTTGAACTAATTTTATTTAAATATTTATAAAAAAATAAAAAGTAGAACGATAAATATAAAGAACGCCACGTAGGATTATATAATAAATTTTTAATTGATTTTATAAAAATAACTCAAATAAAAAACATTATTATTAGTCACATGTGTTTTATAAAATAAAACAAATATAGTAAATGTGATTAAATTTAAAATTAAAATTATAATTTAGAAAAATAACTAATTCGAGGCATAGTTAATATTTGATTTTTTTCTGTACTTTTACATTTTAAAAATAAAAAGAGTTGTTACTATAAGAAAAATTACCTAATTATTATTTAAACTTTTTTATTTATGATTTTTTAGTTAAAATCTATTTCTCATTTGTATTTTTAATTCAATTACTAATATAATTGAAATATATAAATTACCAATCATTTAAAAATTTTAAGTGAGTGCGTCCCATTTTAGAATTTCTTTTCAGAACACGAAAAAGTGATTCCTTTTTCAGAACTCATGAGTTTTCTTACATTTATTATTTATTAATCACAATTCTAGTATTTTTATAGGTAAAAGAAAATATGAAGTTATTGTACTTTAATAATGTGAGATAAGAAAACATTATAATTATAAAAAGATACAGCCATTCATTGAAGAATAAAACTCAATCTCAGCCGCTATATCTTAATTTGTGAAAGGGACATTTTAAAAAATCATCATGTTTTATTATATAGATAGTCAACGTTACCAATTTAAATTTAAAATTAGAATTTAAAAAAAAATTCACTTCCCTAAGATTAATTTTGTTCAAATATTTATAAAAATAATAAAAAGTAGAATGATGAATATAAAGAGCGCAATGTTGGATTTTCTAATAAATTTTTAATTGATTTTATAAAAACAACTCAAATAAAACGTATTATTATTAATCACATTTGTTTAATAAAATAAAAATTATATAATAAATGTGATTAAATTAAATTTAAAATTAGAATTTAGAAAAATAACTAATTTTGAGCTTAATTAATATTTGATATTTTTTGTACTTTTAAATTGTAAAAAAACAAAGAATTGTAGCTATAAGAAAAACAACCAAATTATTATTTAAACTATTTTTTATTTGTGTGTTTTTTAGTTCATTTGTATTTCTTATCAGCATTTTTAATTTAATTACTAATGTAATTGAAATGTATAAATTTACTAATCATATTAAAATTTTAAGTGAATGGGTTCCATTTTAGAATTCATTTAAGAATCTCAAAAACTGATTCCTTTTTCAGAACTCATGAGTTTTTTACATTTATTTTTAATCTCAAAAATTATTTACTCAAAAACTGATTCCCTTTTTAGAATTCATATTCAACAGATGCCAGTTATGGATATGAGAATGCTAAGATGGATGCGTGGGATCACAAGGAAATATAGGATTAGAAACGAGGAGATTAGGAGTAAAGTAGGAATATCACCAATTGAAGATAAAATGAGAAAAAATCGTTTAAGATGGTTTGACCATGTTAGAAGACGTCAAATTGAGGCACCAGTTAAAAGATGTGAAAGTATGGAGATTGCCAGGAGTAGGAGAGGGAGAAGGAGACCTAAGAGAAGTTAGAAAGAAACAATTAGACATAACCTTGTCTCTATAAATCTAACGGAGGACATGGCCTAAAATAGATTTGATTGGCGTCGTCAAATCCACATAACCGATCCCACCTAGTGGGAAAATTCATAGTTTGGTTTGGTTGGTTTATTTAACTAATAAAATAAGAAAGAAAACTATATTTGATATCAAAAACTTGTGAATAGTCCCGTACTCGAAATGGGGAGTTTATAGAGAATAAGGCTTCATTTCGTTTATTTTTCTGTTTTCAGTTTTCTAGTTTTTGTTTTTAGTTCATTTTGTTTTCTATTTTTCATAAATTCCGATTTAGGACCACAAATCCAATGCTAAATGCATTGTTTAAAGCTCAATAATTCACAGTTTGAAAAAATAAAAATAAAAAGGAAAAGAAAAGAAAGAAAGGTAAAGTAATTCCAACATATCCAAGCCCGGGTATTGGGCTATTCTCGTGGAATCTGCCCAAACTTTGAAAATAAGACTTGAACCCAACCTGTTGGGCCTTCTATTAATATAACCCAACCTAACCACAAAAGAGGTAAGGCCCATTTTTTCTTTTTCCATTTCCCCAGTGCCTTCCCTTTCGGGCGGCTTCCATAAAATAGAGAAAAAATTAGACCTTTTTTTTTTTTAAGATAGTAATTTAATAAATATTTAACATAATGCTAGTATTTAAAAAAATACATTTAATGCTGGAAAACACTATTTTCAAAATAAAAAATTCATAAGGACGTTTTTTT
>QLOD02000029.1:5156666-5168103 GCA_003260245.2 Sideroxylon spinosum | reverse complement strand
ATATATATGTATTAACAATATTAAAAAGAAATACAAGAGTGAACTCACAAGAATGTTTGCCATTGCAACATCACTTTTTGGATTCAATTGCAAAGCTGCAAAATCAAGAATATATGCATAAATATTAGGAGCAGCTTAATTTATAGTCGCAATAATCAATTCTTCGCTATATCTATATATAGAACTTTTTTGCATCAGGAAAAATATTGGAGAGGACGGCTGAATGGAATGCAGCAAACAAATAAATGTATCCAAGATGAAATAAAAAGGAAAAAATGAAAAAAGAAATATTGTGGTGTGTTTATATATATATATATATATATTGTATAGAGAAGGCATGCGTGCATCTTCTTAATTCAATATACATGTATATGTTTAAATAAAGAATTAATAGTGACCTTTGACGAATCCACTGCAGATAGAATCAACATAATTTTTCTGCCCGAAATATGCACCACCCAAGCGAGAGTATGCCTTGCTGTAATTGGGGTCGATCTCAATCGATTTTTGGCAGTCCTGAATTGCTTCATCATATTTTTGCAACTGGGTTAAAGCAGCAGCCCTGTGATATACATAGCCATATAAATTAAGTAAAAGATCTAAGAAGATTGGTATTGGATATATACACACATGTACACACTAACACGAAGATTCAAGAGATCCGTTTATTTTATATACCTGCATGGAAAAAAACAAAAACAACTATGCACGAAGCTAAGGCAAATGCAGAAACAAATACTTGAGGCAGGAAATAAAGGAAAAGTTAAGAGTAATAGAGAAATCAATGTTTTCAAGCAAAGTACAGTTGAGTGCTCTTGGTATTTCTCATTCCTCAAAAGCTAGTGAGGCTTCTCTCATTACATTTATATACCGATCACCACCTTTTGAAATTAATGTGAGAAACTCAATAATTATCTTTATATACTCCCTCATTTTTTGAAAACTAATTCCTAGAGTGAGATTTTTTTCACTATATTTATATATATTGATCATTTTTTGAAATCAATGTGAGAATCTCAATAATTATCTTGGATCTCTTTCATTCCCAAAAGCAAGCTCATAAGATGAGAATTTTTCTCACATTTATATACTGATTACTAACCTCTTCCACAATCGATGTGGAAATTCCTGAGTTGGAAAAAGTGACAACCCATTTTTTTTTATGAGTTGAAATCGATGAGACACCTAGAGAACTCATTCTTTCCAATGGACTTGAGATTGATAATACGCCTAAGCTCTGATACCAGTCGTAGGGTGGTCTTGAACTTTTTTTATCCTCAAAAGCTCATAGGGTGAAATTTTCATTCACACTTATGTATTAATCACCACTCATTCCATAATCGACGTGGAAACCTAACATGCTCAAAGTAAATGATAAAGTCAATTTTACCAAGTTAGGATGGTGAAACGTTCTCCGATCACTCCAAACCGATTGAGGCACACTACCGGGCCAATTTTTTTTCTTAAACATTTTTTTTATCAGTAATA
Source organism: Sideroxylon spinosum (assembly GCA_003260245.2). Lineage (NCBI taxonomy): Eukaryota > Viridiplantae > Streptophyta > Magnoliopsida > Ericales > Sapotaceae > Sideroxylon > Sideroxylon spinosum. The sequence goes on along the minus strand of QLOD02000029.1, from coordinate 5,166,615 downwards.
TTAAGTAGGAAGGTACGCAAAGAACTTGCATAACCCACAAAAAGGAGCATATCTTTAATATTGTATTTTGTTATAATAATATACATTCCATGATTAATTGCCCCCTTTTTTTTTTGGTCAAGTAAGAGTTTGCTTAAGTGAGGCATGCATTATATATACCTTGATGGAAATAGTAGCAGGCGGTGATGGACATGTGGGTGATTGTGAGAGGTGGAGGTGTTGGGGATGGAAGGGTGTGTGATGGTCTGACGCGTTGATGACTGGTGGTTCATGGTGGTCACCATTTACTTTCCTATTTTATATCTTCGTTTTTTTCATATTCAATATTTTTCTCTTTTTTCATGAGGAATATAAATGTGGCCGAAATGATAATTAATTTCTCTTGAGAGAGAAGATGATCATTCTTAGGGTTTTTACGAGAGTAAAGCTTTTTTCAAGTTATTCAATCTTGGTTTATGACCTTAATAACTCGAAAATGAGTTCGATCTATGATTTATTTAGGATTAAACTTGAACTTAAATCTAGAAAATTTTGTCATAAAAATAAAAATAATATCTTTTTAGTTTATTGAAGTATTCACAAGTTTATCATAAATATAAAATAATTTTTTATCAAGCGAAGCTCAAATTTATACAAAAATTTGAGTTCAAACACAAAATCCAAATAAATAGTTCGAGTTAAATTTGAAACAAAGTTCAACTCGACTTTCACTTGAATCTATGACTATTTCCACATTTTGTTAAAGATTAGAATTAATATGCATTTTTATGGGGATGGATATTTATATTTCTATAGGCTTGCCGAACAAGAAAATAAGTTTTGAAGCGATACATTGCAGCAATCAACCAATCATGATAATTTACCTGTTGCAAAAATAGATAGCATTGTCTTTAACAAGTGCAATTGCAACACTATATAGCTCAGCAGCTTCGGCATTGCGCTTTGATTCCATTGCTTTGTTTCCTGAAGCAAAACAAAATTAATCTTTGGCATTACACTTGGAATTTAATGCACTAATATTCATGAATGAATGAAAAATTCTCAACTTTGTAAAATATAGAGATACAATATATATCGTAAAATGATAAATGCACTTCTTTCGTAATTTTCTCACTCTTTATTACTTTATTTCATTAAATTTATCATAGGGTGGGGAAGGTAATAAAGGAATGATATATTTATACATATATATGATCAATTAAAAATTATATCCAAACTATAGGCAAACTGACAAGATTATTCATTCGAGACTTTGAACTTAAATTCAATAAAAATAGTTTTATTAGTTTCCGGGGCATATCTATATAATAAAACTTAACTTATGATTTGATATTTATCTTAATCATTACTAAAATTTGTCACGTCATTGTTACCATTTTTTTCAAATTTTAAAATTTAAAATTCATATTTATATAATGAAACACATCAGTTAATATGACAATTATATTCCTGGCATAAAAGGGAAAGGAGGTGCAGAAATACCGAACGGTCTGTATTTTGTACGGACATTCACTACCTCATATATATTCCCCTTTTATAATTACAATCTAAGAAGGAAACTTTTTCATATATCATTAAAAAAAGAAATCAAATAAATAAAGTCTTAAGAATTTTGTATTATTATTTAACAAGAAAAGAAAATTCCCATTGGCGTATGAACTAAGAAATATTCGAAAAATGATTTAGAATAAATTAAACTAAACTGCATACTGGAAGATTAATATACTATATATACGTACCCAGTGACTTTATTGCCTTCGCCAAGTTTTGGATATCTAATGTCCGTTGGCTCGAGCTTTCCAATTCCTACAGCGCAAATAAACTACTTTTGTCAAGTAAAATTACTCATTAATTATATATATATATATATATTAACTATATCAGAAATATAAAGTTGATAACAAATATATACATAGCACGTAACTAGCTAGACAAACAAAATGGTAATTTCCCATCTCATTTCCTTCACAATGGAGGTTGAAATTAAAGAACTGGGAACTTAATTAAACTACTAGCTAGTTAATTAAGAAGCAATAAACAAAACAAGCAAATGAATATTATACTACCATTGCATATATATATATATATATATAATAAGTAAAATATCATTCAGGAGATGGCAATGAAGTGAATTAATTATTCAAGATAAATAATTAAATTATATATATATACGTATACCCCAATTGCTGCACTGAAAACTCGTTTCACTTTCTCAAGGGGATGAGCATGCCCAATAGATGTGACCCCAAACGATCCACTGTGAGTCACTGCTTGGCAGAATTTTTGGAACAATTCCTCTATGGCGCTGCTGGAGGAAACTGCTCCCTTTTCCGAAGCTATAAATAATTCACGACAAATCATATTAATATTTTACCTAATTTTTTTATTATAACCAAGCACTTATAATATATACACGTGTTAGGAATAACACGTGTTTACTGTGCTTTAAACAAAATTAGTATTAAGTTTTTTATATAATTAAAATTTTTGACAAAAAATTCAAATCAAAAAAATTATGATAATATATGAATTTTAATTTTTTTCTAAGATTTTATATCTTAATAGTTATTACATGTGTTGTGATTTTTCTCTCTAATTAATTTTTTATAAGCACTACAAAATAAAACCCAAAGTATAGTGGTTTAACTTTTTAGAAATTATAATTGGACGGAACTTGAGTTAATAATTTTGATTTATATATGTTACTACTCTTGAAATATGATAAAATTTAAAATAGTCAAGTCGTTATGTGAGATAAATGATAGTGTGTGTTATCCATTAAAATAAGAATTGAGAGAGAAATCAAAAATATAAAAAGGATTTCAATTGTTAAATAAAAGGGAAAAATAATTCTTAACCATTGAATTTTAATTTATAAAAAGAATATTTTCAAAAATCACCTTATTTTATTATATAGATAATTATATGTTTCATTTTCTTTTTTTTTGTATTTTTGAACTAGCTAGAATTTAATTAATTTGGGTTATCGCTAGCTTTGCTGAAAGTATATACTCTTAACCTAAAATGCTATCTTTCTTCCTCAAATTTTCCTACTTTTTAAGGTTAAAACCTAGACACAAATAATTCACATATCTCATCATCTTGCCTCCTGGGGATTCTCCCATAGGGATATCATCATCTGCCGCAGCTAGCGGAGGAATATGAATCGATGGAGATGAGGCAGCTTCCGGTTGAGAATTGCTTTTTTCAGTCTCTGGATGATCAGATCCACCGAACAGATTAATTAGTGCATCCTTGGGAGAATTATTGTTATCGGCGGCCGCAGCGGTGGTCCTCTCAGGGAGCTTGAAAGCTTCATTTAGGCAAGATCTTGCGACTTCCAGACCAGTTTGCTCGAATCCAGGAGCAGCTTCCACTTTAAAGAGGTAGAAATTAAACCGGTGTAAGTACAGTAAAATATTCATGTGGACTTCTTGTATATGCAGTCTCCTCACAAGGCAACAAGTCAACTAATCTAGCCACAATATTGATGATAAATTTGAAGAAAAATATATGAAGTTAATTTCTTAAATTAAGGAGGAGAAAAAGCAGTAATTCCAAAGAGAGAACACTCGAGAAAAAAGAAAAGAACTTTATAGCCAGATCCATGAATCATAATTAATTTTGCAGTAGGATTTTAATGGAAGCAATCAAATTAAGCGATTCCCTACGTAAAGGTTCATAACTTAATTCAAACACACATGTATGTAAAGTAGATCTCGATAAATCTTTCCAAGTTAAATTCAATGCAATCAATTGTTTTAAGTTCAGTTCATTCAAAATCCTAATGAATTGTCATCTTTGCATACAAAATCAGCAATTATTATTATTATTTGGTACTTATTAAGGAGCCTAGGACAAAGAAATTCATTTAACCTCGTACAAGAGCAAAAACAAAAATAAAATTTAATCATAGGCCGTGTTTAGGAAATCCATCATGAATATCCAATCAAACAACATTAATTATTTAACCTTGTTTTCAAAACGGATAATTCTTTGAAGATCAACGTACAGGTGATTAGGTACCCACACACACACACTAGAGGTGTGTATGGGAAGGATTCATAGTAGACTTGGAATTGATCCGATACTTAGTGTGACGGAATAACGATGATGTGGGTGAGCCTACGAGAGGGTGAGAGAACTATCATCGAGACGTGGTGAAACATCATGTCTCACATTATCAGGGTGGAAAAAATATTATATATATAATATTTAACATTTTTCCAAGTACAATAAGTTTTAAAACCATAAAGACATTGGATTCTGTTAGAATTTCAAGATAAAATATGTTAGACAAGAATAGTATCAGGATGTATAATATTTGGGAAGTCATAACATCACCACGAACCAATCTGAAGTGAGCTATATTATAACGTGGGGATATAAGTCATTATAAATGGTATCAAAGCTAATATTTAATCGAAAAAGTAAAACCATATGGAGATGCATGTCCCAAAAGGGAGGAAATGTGATGCGTGACGATAATGAGTGTAAGCCGACAAAAGGTTAAGTAAATTATCACTAAAGCAATGTGAAGTACTTCTATCCCACATTGTTTAAGTGGAATAAATATTATATATGTAATATTCAACATCTCCTAATTATAACTCATTTTAAAACCGTAAGAATACTAAATTTTATTAAAATGTTAAGCGTACTTGAATGAGAGTAATATCAGGATATGTGATCCTCTAAGAAGTCCACATATCGCGTCTAATCAATGCAAAGCTGACAATGTTTTACTATAACAATTCCAGTCATTACAAATTGGATCCAAATAGTTTGACCCAAAACCAAAACAGATATGCTATAGAATTGAACCAACCAAATTTCAATCAGGTCAATTTGGGTTCATATCATTCTAGTGCCTTTATGTATAAAATAAAATTTCAAAAAACAGGTGGGATAGGGTTTAGAAGGATTAGGCTAAAAAAAACGGGTTACATAGGGTTTAGAAGACCCATAATTGAATTGAAATGATCGAGTTCACAAAATTTAGACTTTGAACTAAACCGATCTCAAAATAAAAACAAAGACAGAGCTATGAATCGATCTACAATGAGGAAAACTGAACTAGTGGGAAAAAATACTTCAGAAGAAGGGGGAACTAGCTTCTATCTATAGAAAGCTCGAACTTTTGTATAGCATCTAGTAACCTTCTTAAAATTATGACGAGGTTCATTGCCTCTATGAATTATTTATAGCTTCCTCCTTTACTAGAACCAAACTAGCCTGACCCTAAATAATCAAGTTAAGCCTGACCCTAAATAATCAAGTTAAGTCGGGTCTTAGTTTTACCGAATCTTTTATGCACCCCTATCATACATCCATCATAGCCATAACCACCACTCCAAATAGCACTAAAAAAAATCTAATCATAATCTCCATGTAATAATTTTTTGCTCAACATATTCAATCAACACCACCCCATACAAAAAAAAAAAAAAAAAAGGTAAAACAAAATTCTTCAGATTTTTTGAGATTAGTGTAAATAGAGTTTACCCAAACAGCCACCGCCAGCCACAAAAAATCCACTAAAAAAAAGGAGTTTGACCATAATCTACCTATGTTGTATGTGAGAAATCCTTCCCGAGCATTCAACCAAAAACCAAAAATAAAAATAAGATTCTTCAAATTTAGAGATCAATATAGAGAGAGTTAGCCACACGCCACCCCAGCCACACCTCCCCCCCCGGGGGGGGACCCCAAAAAAAAAAAAATGGGGTCTAATCATAAGCTGCATGTAACAAAAAAATTCCACGAAACCCATATTAATTATATATTTCAATTTGTTTTCCAAAAAAAACAAAAAAGAGAATTATGAAGATTAACAAAGAGAGAGCTACACCACAGTCATAGCAACTCAAAAAAAAAAATAAAAAAATTGAAGATCGGATCAAATAGGACATGTAAATACAGATTTATAACCTCCATATATATATATATATCTTTTTTTTTTGAAACCACCATATATCTATCTATCTATCTGTATATAGAGAGAGATTTATCATATCAAACAAATATAAGGGAAAAAAAAAAAAGAAGATAACCCATGGAGGCAAGCACAATCTTAAGGCAGATATGAGAACAACTTCTTAGCCTAGCCATTCAGAGAGAGATAGAGAGAGATTTTCAACGAATATTGTCTGAGTTAAGACCTGGACAGGAATGAGAGAGCGATCGAAGCACAGCTATGCTTTAGTATATCTGGAAGAAATGCAGGTGTGTATCTGAGGTGTATGTATAATCTGGGGTTTTTCACCATAGATAGATTTTTTCTGTATATAATCTGTTTAAATCGATTCGTCTATTTATCTCATAATAAAATGATACACACACCCCAAAGAAAATCCAAATAAAAACAAGCACATATATGAATGAAAAATTAGAAAAATTTATTAATATACAAAGATATAAAAATTAATTTTATATCTACCCTAAATGATTAATTTTATATTTAGGAAATGACATAAATACCACATTTAAAAAAGGAAAAAAAATCCATTAAGCTCACATATAAAAGGTTCGTAGTTAAATGTCATTATTAAATTATTATTTTTAATAAAGGTTGTTTCAATTCTTCTTCTCATTTAACTTTTGCTTTCCCAAATTAAATTGATTTAATTAATTATTTTCTGCCATTAAGCAAATTATTTTTCTGGAAATATTCGATCAACAAACCCCCCCCCCAAAATAAAGTAAAAGAAAATTCTTCAGATTTTTAGAGATCAGTGTAGAGAGAGTTTACTCATATAACCACCAACAACCACACAAAAAATAATAAATAAATAAAACCTAAAAAAGTTTGATAATAAGATAGCAATGTTGTTTAATTTGTAAGAAATTTTTCAATAATATTATGTTTGGATGGTATAAAGGTAAAGTAAAATATATATATATATATATAAAGTAGATATAAAACTTATACGATTAAAAAATTTTGAAAAATTAATTAGAAAAAAATGAAAAAATTAATTAAAATTTATGGATTTTGATAAACCAAAAACCCTTCGATGGAAATTTAAAAAAACAAAAAATTTCGTACTTCGGAGATCAACGTAGAGAGAGAGAACCATACAATCATCTCTCACACACATACACACACAAAAGTTTTGTCCAATGGTCCTAAAATCACCATTGCTAATTTAAACCAAAGAAAAAAAAAGAAGAAGACCTTTCAACGGAGATATAAGAAAAACACTGGAAGCAAAACCAATCGAAGAAAATTAAAAGAAATCACGATTGCTATCAAGCTGAGAATTGAAGATATGAGATCAAACAAATATAACAGTTGAAAAAACAAAGAAAAATTGAGAAGAACAAAACCATGGGTCAGAAAGTCCACGAAGGCAAGCACGATCTTGAGGCAAATTGGAGAGTCACTTCTCAACTTAGGCGCCATTCCGAGAGAGAGAGAGAGAGAGAGAGAGAGAGAGAGATTTTCAATGAAGATTGTCTGAGCTAAGAAGGGAGTGAAAGTGCTAGCAGCACTGCTGTGTTTTGGTGTGTGTATATATATATATGTGCAAAGGAAATGTAGGCGTGTATCTGAGGTACATGTACTTTCTAGGGTTTTTCACCATAGGATGGATTTTTCTGCGATCTGTTCAAATCTGAACCGTCTGTTTATCTCAAAATAAAATGACACGCTCAAAGAAAAAATTTAAATGCAAGAACACACACATACATATATACACTAGTTTTGTCTCGTGTGCACGGAATTTTATAATGTTTTTTTATAGATAAAAAATAATTTTTAAATATATTACGAAATATACTAATAAATTATATAATTTTATAAAATAGTTATTGAGTTACTTTTTGTATTTATATTTTTCATTTGTGTGTATATCAATAAAATTGATTAAAATCAGGTTTTTGTATAAATAATAAATGTTTATATTTTTATCAAATTTCAATTCGATCGAATTCTTCAAAAATAAATTTTATTTTAAAATATATATTGAATAACAAACTTGCCTAATCAACTTGATCTTTTCTTATTTTAAATTATTTATTAATTTTGATATATATTTTTATTTTTTTAATTCTCAACTCATTTTATAAAATTTTATATTGAATTGAAAATATTGTTAATCTTAATTTTATTAAAATAATTTTTTGATTAATTTTATAAAAATAACCCAAGCTAAAAATATTATTTTTATTAATTGTATGCTATACTTTATAAAAATAACTCAAATACTATTTAATAATGGCCAGCATAGCTAATTTAAATTTAACATTACACTTAAAAAACAAATTGCTCTGTAGCCTAATTAAAGTTAGGTGCTTCTAGTAGGTATATTTTTTTTTTACATTTTAAATTTTAAAATATAGTAAAAGTTGTTATTGTGAGAGAAGCTAATTTTTTGTTAAATTTAATTAATATTTAATTATTTTTCAATCTTAATTATTATTTAAATATTTCTATTTATTTTTTAAATTTAATTTCAAATATATTTGAAATACGTACATTTTACAACAATAGTAAACCAATACATAAGTGGGTATTTTTTTGAAACTCATTAACTCACTTGACATTTCTTACAATTACATAATACAATCCCAATCGTTATGGATACAAAATAAATAAATAAATAAAGTTGTGGTCATACACCGATTACTTTTATAAAAATAACTTAAATTAAAAATATTTTTATTAGAATTTAAATTTAAATTTAAAGTTTAGAAATAAAAATCACTCCCAAAACTAATTTTGTTCAAAGATTTATAAAAATAAAAAGTAGAATATATGATCAATATGAAATGTCTCATATGATTGGATAATAATTTTTTGATTGATTTTGTAAAAATAACTTAAATAAAAATTATTATTAATCATATATGCTTGATAAAATAAAACAAATATAGTCAATATGAACATTCTATATTTAAAATTAAAATTTTAAAAAATAACTACTTTCAAACTTAATTAATCTTTTGATACTTTTTGTATTTTTAAAATTTAAAAATGTTAACAGTTGTTATGAGAGAAAAACTTTATTATTTTGTAAGCATTTTTATTTGCGTTTTTTAATTTAATTTAATTTTTTATTTATATTTTTAATTTGATAATTAGTTTATTTGATATATGTAAATTTTATAATAATATTAAATTTATAAGCAAGTGAGTCTCTTTTTGGAATTTAGGCAAGTGGATCTCTTTTTTGGAACCTTTAAGTTAATTCATATCTATTAAAATTATATGTCAATTTATTTGTAAAAAAAAAAAAAGTGAAATTCTAGTGCTTTAGAAATGTGAAACAAAAAAACAAAAGTTTTGTAAATGAGAAAAAAGAATAGAAAAATAGAAAATAGAGGAATTTCAAAAATAATTTAAAAATTAGAAAAAAAATGAAATAGAGATCAAATAAGTATGCCATATTAAATTAGAGTGAAAGGGAGAAAAAGAGGAAAAAAAAACTGTTTTAGTATTATAGATAATTAAGTATATAAATAAAAAACAAAAATAAAAGGATAATATACAAAGATATAAAAATTAATTTTATATCCAACATTAAATGATTTATTTTATATTATAAATCACATAAATTACATATTTAAAAGGAAGAAAATCATAAAGCTCGCATATAAAATGGTTCGTAATTAAACGTCATTAACTAAATTATTATTTTTTAATAAAGATTATTTCAATTTTTCCCTTATTTAACTTTTCCCTTTTCATCTTAAAATAATGTTAATTTAATGTCATTAAGTATTTTATTTTAAGAAGAAAATTAAATAAGACAATTAGAGTTGAAACAACCTTTCAGTCAAATCTTATCTATTGTATGACTTTGCAACCGTGGTTTGGATTTCAAATACTAGTGGTGGATCTCGTGTAAAATAAAATAAAATCAAGTTTTGAAGTCACATAAGTCCGTTTGAAGCTATAAATTTTTTTAAAAACTCTTAAAGTTTTTGATTTTTTTGAAACTCTAAA
>QLOD02000029.1:5140508-5156566 GCA_003260245.2 Sideroxylon spinosum | reverse complement strand
GAAGTCACATAAGTCCGTTTGAAGCTATAAATTTTTTTAAAAACTCTTAAAGTTTTTGATTTTTTTGAAACTCTAAATTCACCTAATATAAGTTGACATCTCAAAAGTAAAGTCAAAAAAATTTTTTTTTACAAAGAATAAGATATTCTTGCATAAGTAATATTAATTGGATAACAGAGTATTTGATTTGTTTTGAAAAATAAAAAATAAAAAATTAATGTAAACATGAGTATAACGAAATTTGATTAAAAGAAAATTTATAAAATATTAGAGTTTTTGATATATATATATATATATTGAGGATCTAGACACTATAAGTGCAATCTATGAAAATAAAAATTCTAAGATTATTAATCTAGTGTTTGAATTAGGAGTTGTGAAAGAAGAGGTAAGAAATGAAATAAATAAACGGTGTTAAATTTACTTTATTTTTTTGGGTACGATCAAGAAAATGAGAAAAAAAAGTAAATATTTGTCTAAAACATTTAATTTTTTATTTCATTAATCATAAAAAATGAATATACATAATTAGTTTATTTCTTTTAAATTTTGTTTTTTCCTCCACTAATCAAAATTTTAAATATATTTTGAGGGCTATGACTGGAACAAGAATATATTTGTGGAGAGAGGAAAAAAAAAGATGAAAAAGGGTAGGAAAATGAAAAAAAAAAAATTTAATTATTTAATTTTATTTTTAGTTATGATTTGGAAAAGGCAACAAAACGAGTTTATATATAAAAAAATTATTTAAATAATATAAAATATAAATTCATATAATGAACTTAATTTTTTTCTTCTTATCCTCTCTCTCCTCGAAATCTTACTTCAAACACACAGTAACGCTTCAATTTCGAGCTTAAGAAAGATCAGGAAAAAAATAAATTAATAAAGAGATAAAAGAAATGAAAATAATTTTCTTTTTATATATTTGAAAGTTTAAGAGAAAATAAATAATAATTTTTTTTGGTGAATTAAGAAAAAAATTAAAAAAGGGCAAAAAGTACAATTGCCACTAGGGCACTCATTATAATTAACGTATTTGTTAATGAGTGTCTCTGGGACACTTGTAAAAAACCAATTAAAATATGTTATCTATTTATTTTTATTTTAATCCCAAAAAAAAGGAAGTTTATCGGTTATAGAATCTTAAGAAAAAGGATATTATCTATATTAATTGATAATTATTATTTTTTAAGATAAAATTTAAAAATTATTCACATAAATAGCATTCTACTTGTATCCTATTTTATCTTTATCTTTATGATTACAAAAAATATTTTGTATAAAATATTTTATGGTGTGGGGATATTCTACACCTCAAATGGGTGGCTGAGGGCCTCCGAGTATCACTACTACTGCTTGGATACTCCTTTCTTGAGCAGGCATCCAAGTGTAGCAACCTGATCTTTTTTACCCGATCGAGAGTCTTTGAGTGTCAGTGCTATCGCTTGGATGTTCTCTTCTCGAGCAGACATCCAAGTGCAGTAACTTGATCTTCTTTACCCTATCGAGCGACTGAGTGAAACGTCCCTAGCCAGGCTTATGCCAATCAGTCAGTCATTAATCACTTGATTCATGCCTGTTGATGTCATAAATCATGCAGCTAACTGTTCCTGATAGTTCTAAGATATACACCTAGAAAAATGCTATCATAACTGTATCTTATATGTATATAACTAACTAAGAACCAACGTTGAGATCCAAAATACAGGTGGCAACGTCTCATTGGATTGTAAGGTGTCACAGTTACGTGAAGCTCATGCATTTCCTTCCACGTGAGGCCTCTACCATATATACATCACTACTTCATAACTCAATACAACACTTCTCATCTTACTGAAACCCTACCAAAATATTTTTCTAGATTCTTTTACTAACTTAAACATCGAAGACTTTTTGGTAAACACCACATCGGTGTTTCAAATAATATTCCGAGCTTGGATTGGACTTTCAGGGAGATACAAAGTTACTGAGTTATCATTTTATGTTCTCCTTGCATCCAAAACATAATTTATTCAATAGATAATCTTGTATGTAATTTTATATTTTGTACATTTATATGAATTTATTTTTCATATAGTTTTTACTAATTTGATTTGTTTGGGTAATTTTACTTTAAAGAAGAGTGATAGATAATGTTGTAATTTAAACTTAAAAAAAGAAGAAGATAATTTATTAATTAATGTAGATAAATCTTTTTTTTTAAATTGTATAATTCATTAAATTCGTCATATCTTTACTATTACGTGTCATATTTATATTGACTCTTAATGAGTATTCCAAGGATACTCGTTAATAGAACCCATTAATTAAAAAGCATATGTCAGGCTTTGTTTGTTAATTTCTTTTCCTTTACCTTTTAAGTATGTCAAACGTATGGGTAAAAAAAAATAAATAAATAAAAAATTAAAAAATTAACATTCATTTGAGCAAAATGTGGAAAAAAAAAAATTCATTACGTTTTTAATTAAACGGATAACGTTTACTCAAACAAATGAGAATTTTTAGATTCTTTTTATGAATGCATTTAGGGACTGTTTGGAGAAAAAGAAAAAACCAAAAAATACAACAAAAGTACAAAAGATATGACATAAAAGTGATATATGGTAAAATATGATTGGAAGAAAGTATAACTTTTTGTAACTTTTGATAAATTTTGGTAGTTTTGGGTCCTACCAAACAGCCCCTTAACACGTCTAAAATTATAATTTCTATAAAGAAAATTAATTTTTGACGAAAAAAGTCATATTGAAAAATAAAATAAAAAACTACCAAGAATGGTTAACTTTTTTGAATCCAAACTAACCCTAGTGTGGATTCCCCAGGCAACCGTTCCGTTCCATAAATTGAGCTCATCTGTTTTGTTTACTTTTATATGTCTTTTTCCCTGTTAAGAACGAGGGAAGTGGGCCAACCCACAAAAGGTAAAGTGGGTCAGTTGACCCACTGAATTTTCCTTTTTTTCTATGAATTTATATAATTATTTCCTAATTTCTCCAATGATTTTTCTTTTGAAATAAAACAATGAAAGGCGTCATTGATCTCCCAAATCCATTGCATTCTGCACAAATTTTCTCTATTTCCTTTTTATTTATTTTTCTTGACCACGAGTTTCGAGTTGTAAGAAAAAAAAACTAGCGAAATGGCCCCACTATGCTGAAAATTTTTGCAATATATTTAAGATTATGATGGATAAAAAATAGATATATGCAAAATGTAATATAATTTTTAATGAAAAAGACATGTAATTTTTAAACATTAAAAAAAATTCAAATATTCAAAAAAAATTGCATTCAGTTTTTCAGTTGTTTTTGAATGAAACTTAATTGGCCAAAAATCAATTAGCCTTCCCCCCCCCCTTCCCCTTTTTGATTGGTAATCAAATCAATAAAGGGCAATTCAATCCACAACATTTCCAGAATTGCAAAATCTAAGAAGAATTAGATGTAACTAACTTCCCCCCCCCCTCCCCCAAATAAGGGAGCTGATTTTTGAGTTCAAATCTTTAACCCCACATCAATAACCTTACCACTTCAAGACTGCCTTCATAATGCAACTTTAAACCTGATTTGTCAAGCAAAACTTTTTGATGTATCATATGCTAAAGATCCAAATTGGAGATGAATTTTTAGAGTATAATTCAATTAATCAGTCATGTTTGTTTTGTGGGACATAGGTTTAAACAAAAAGTTACATCATTACAATTTCATTTCCAACTGTTGCAAAATCCACAATCATATGCAAGGTGTCCAAAAATACAAATTAAGATATATATATATATATATACACATAGATATCTAAATATATATAGTATGACAAAGCAGTTCGACGCTTCAAAGATGTCCATTTTTCATTTCTTCAACAGCACCATCCAACTGAATGCACGCAGACAAACACCCTGAAGTCTGAACCCATTAGGTTTTTTTAACTCCCAAGAGGTAGTCCCAACGCCTACCGGGGGTAAAAGAAAAGCAAACTCCTAGCCCAATCCCTTATTTAACATAGCAACTCCAAACACTACATAAAACAACATTCCACTCAAGTTTTTATCATGGCAAGAGAAATCTAAGGTACGGTGACACTAATCAATTTGATGTTTCAAATGGCTCCAAAGGCAGCACAATTTGCTCAAAAAACCACATCACCTTGTGTGTGTGTTGGTTTTTTTTTTGGGGGGGGGGGGGGGGTGTATGTATATCTGACTGAGACTGGGTGAGTTTGGATTCGGGAAAAAAAAAAAAACGAGAATGCTTTTTTGGTAGCTTTTTTTGGTCCTACATGTTTATTATTTTTTTTTAATAAAAATTTGGATTTTGTTTTCAAAAGATGTACGTGCTAATTATATTTAGAAAATAAAAATAAAAAAATTCTTGTTTATTTAAGTAAAAACTATTTGTTTGTCTAAAAAAAACAACGGAAAAGTTAAATTTTTTTTTTTTTTTTTAGTTTTTAAATACAATTACCACGCTTAAAACTTATGACTTCTGAAAAAAAAAAAAAACAAAAAATTAAATTTTGGTTGAAGAAAAGAACTCACCCTGAGAGCCGAGAAGATGTCTCACTTGCCATTGATCCTCTCAATGACAGTAATAAGACCCTGGGTTCCCAAATTCCCATCCCCATTAGCCACCATCCCAGAAAACAACTGCTTGGACAAAGCAGCCCCAGGCAGCACCACCAGACTGTCACCATCCTCCTCATCCTTTTCCACCCCAACATCCAAGCCCATCCCCAAGTCCTTCACCATGTACTCTGCAAACCCACCTGGCTTAAAGTCCTTCTCAATCATCCTCTCCCCATACAATTCCATCGCCATCGACCCCGCCGCCCCGCTCCTCACCGCCTCCAGAAACTGCATCGCATCCAACCCCGCCCGCTCAGCAAACACCAGCCCTTCACTCAACCCCACCAAATTCCCCGCCACGGTGATCTGATTCGCAATCTTGCAGCTTTGCCCACAGCCGGCACCGCCCACGTGAGTCACCCTCCCCATGGCATCGAACAAGGGCGACAACCACTTCACCACGCCGCCGTCTCCGCCGGCTAATATTGCCAGTTTCCCCTCTCTGGCCCCGATGTCGCCGCCGGAGACCGGGGCGTCCACGGCCCAGCAACCCTTCTTTCGGGCGGCCGCGAAGATTTGTTTTGCGAGTGTCGGGTGGCTGCTAGTGTGGTCGACGACGACTCCGCCGGGATTCAGACCGGCGAGGATACCCGTTGTGTTGTCTAGGACAATTTGTCGAACATCTGATGGGTGTCCCAGCATCGTGAAGACGACGTCGCTGGACTTGGCGACGTCGAAGGGGGATTCGGCGAGATGGGCGCCTTGGGATTGGAGGTGGAGAGATTTGGAAGGGTTGCGGGCGTAGATTGTGAGGGAGTAGCCGGCAGAGAGGAGGCGAGAGGCCATGGCTGAGCCCATGACGCCTATGCCAATCCAGCCAACGCGAGTGTCTGCGGGGCTTATGAGTTTTGGGTACGGAGTGTTCATTTTCGGGAAGAGAGAGAGAGAGAGAGAGAGAGAGAGAGACTGAACCTGGGTTGATCTGAGGACGGAGCTGTAGTTCAGAGGAGGAGTTGTTTAAAGCTGCATCAATCATAGGTAGTCCATCCGATTTAACTGGAACCAAACAATTCAACTTAAATTACAATTTCAAGTTTCTCTACCGTTTTTGGCACCAGTTATTTTTATGTTTTATATAAAATTAAATGAACAGTTAAAATTCTAAATTCTAGTTTTTTCATTAGGATTGAGATTATTTTTAGGTTTAACAAAAAAAATCAACAGTAAAAGTTTGTATGTTTAGAATTTAATTTTTTTATTTTATTAAAATAGAATGATTTGTTTAAAAAAATTCTTTTTGTTTCAATTATTCTTAATATTTGCATTACATTTACACACTATTTTTTTCCTTTCTGGTTTCGAAGAAAAGTGGAGGGTGTGAAAGTAGAGATGGAAACAAGTCGAATCAGCTAAATTTTAACTTGTTCGAGTTCGGCTCGAGTTTTTTAAATCGAACTTAACCTCAAGCTCGATTCTAGTTTTTACATAGACTCAAGCTCAGCTGGATAAAAAAGATTATAGGCTCGATCTCGGTTCGCGAACAACTCGATTAAACCAAACGACGTCGTTTTAGTTTTAAAAATAATAATTAAAATATTATAAAAATTAAAATATTATTAAAAAATATATATATATTTATTTTATCGAGTCTGCTCACAAGCTTTCGAACTTAACTTCTCTAGACTCGAGTTTGATCTCGAATCTGAAACGAGTCATAAATCAAGTTTAATTTAAACCTGTTTTAGTCACGAAACAAGCTCGAGTCGAACTTTTTTTAACCCACGCTTGAATAATTCGGTTCGTTTCTACTTCTATTTGAAAGTGAATTATTAATTAATGTATTGAACTTGACTCAACTTAAACTTACTTGATTCAACGGTTAGAGTATCATTTTTATACTGTGAGAGTCATTGGCTTTGGGTTAAAAAGTTTGAAGGGAAAGGAAAGTGAAATGAAATTTCAGAAAATAAATATCTACAATTAAATAATATTTGATGCATCTCTTTGCTAAATGACAAAATATGGGTAAAGGATTTAATTTTAATCACTAATTAATAAATTAAAAATTTTGCCTTATATAACAGAAACTTCACTTATCCTTCATCAAACTTCCACTTCATCTCCCTTCACTATTTGTTTTGGTTGAATTTCGGGATTGAGTAAATATCAAACTTGAATTGAATAAAACTTTTATTAATAGTGCCCTGTGGCCCAAGTACGTGACTGTGGACTTGGGCTTTAGTGCGGCCCAAAAACAAATCGATTAGATCAGATGCATTTGATATTTTGCTTCTCTGTTTGTAGCAGCAATGGTTGCATCGGTTTAAAGATTTCTCCCTGCTTTTGCATGGTTTCGTTGTTTACTAAAACTGGGAAGTATAGATCTACCTACGGGATTATTTAAATAATAATAATAATAATGCCAACGTAATTTCGTTTCATCTTTTTGTATTGATACATTACTTTGACTGAAATAAAAATGCTCTGACTATATTTTCCTCAGCTTTGTCTCTCTCTCACACACACACACACACACACACACAGAGAGAGAGAGAGAGAGAGATAAATGAAAAAAAATAGAAGGTAAAATAAAAAAAAAATATGACCATAAATATTATTAGTACCATTAAAATATATTTATTGGGATAAATATTTGTAAAAAGTAATAAAAAAATAACAGGAAAAAAATAGAACATTAAAAAAACTTTTTATACCCATTAAACCTAAATTGAAGGTGAAAGAAAATTAGTTAGAAATGAACAAATCATCCCCATTTACTTCTCTTACTTCCCATTCACCTTCTCTCAAATAATATAAAGCTTGATTTGGGACGTAAAAAAAGTTATTTTTTTATTTTTTATTTTTTTAGTGTTTGAAAAAGAAAAAAACTAACTTTTTAATAATTAGCTTTTTAACTTTTCGTTAATTTAATATTTTTACCCTCGAATGTTTAAAGAAATGTTAAAATGTAAAAAGGTAAATGTGATCATTTAAGAAAAAACCAAAAAACTAATCCAACTACGAGATACCAAATGAAGCCTAAATATTCTCGATTTCTCTTATTTACTTCCTTTAAGTTCCTTTCAAACACCACCCCCAAAAAAAAAAAACAAACAAACAAAAACAAATTCACTTTCTTTCAAATAAAGGCTCAAAAACACATACAAAAAAACAAAAGAGGAAATATACGATAATCTATTCTAACTTTCCTGGCCACAGGCTCCAAAGCTTTTCAAGAAATAACAGCTAGCAAATGCTATACTCTTCTTACACGAAATGAACATGACTTCTCCAGTACCTTTATCAATTACAAGACTATTTTAGAATAACATCACAAATCATTAAAGAACCCGAGTGACATCATTCACTAAACATCATTGAGTTCAACAAAAGCAATGATCTTTAAAATAGGTCAGTCATCATAACAAGTCTAGTATGTACAACTTGAATCTATATATGGGAGTGTTTTGAGGGGAAATCTCTGCTGCAACTTTCACTCAGCTAATCAATCCTAAATCCAGAGTCCCTCTTAAGTTAGAAAGGTCTTCAAGCAAGATATACGTTTCAATAACAGCAAAACACAGATACAGGCTAACAAATCGTCTTCAGCAATGCAATGAATGGTGCTACCTTCAGAACCATCAGCAAGACACATGCTAACAAATCATCTTCAGATGAATGGTGGTCCATTCAGAAATATCGGCAGCCACTCTAAATTTTTCCCCATGTCCCTTGGCTGAATCTAATTACTTCATTCTGCAAGGTCCCGGTCAATGCCTGAGAAATACAAATTTATAACAATAATAACAATTATAATGATAACAGTAGTAGTGGTAAAAGGGGCAAGACATGCTGGAGTAACCGGCCAAAGAAAGGAAGGGGTGAAACATTATGGCTGTGTTTGTTTGCCAGATTACTTGGGGCGATTGCACTATTTTTGACTAAGTTAACTTTAATTTTGTGTTTCGTTTGCAGTGTTGGAATTCTGTACTACACTACTTATCCCCTAAAATAGGGGATAAGTGATACCATGGGGGTAGGGGTATGTAGATTTTCTTCCCGCCAAAATTTAAAGATTCAAAATTATTTCTTGTCATATCTCATGTCAAATCATATCTGTTATCCCACTTTATATCCAATCAACCAAACACCAAATAAATAATTCCAAAAAAAAAATAATAATCCCATGTTATATCCAACCTATATATTATCCCATGATAATACTTATATTCCATCATCTAATCCCCCAAATCAAACATAACCTATGTTCTTTATCTTCTACAACGATAAGCTATATGATGACATGTACCTGAAATGTGTCCATTTCTCAAATTTATTTGTCTTTCATTTCATGAGATCTTAATGCCTTTGACACCATATGTTGTTTGGACAATATCTCAGCAATGAGTTGGCGCCCAAACAAGTGGGAGTTCTTCAGGATTAAGTTCCTTGTTGACGAATCAACCACGTAGCCTTGACCAGGCATCCATTGTAGCAACTGGAGAAGCAGTTCCTTCTTCTCAGGCTGCCCAATATAACGCACTACAGCCATATGAAACAGCCCCTGAAAAAAAGAGGTTGAGATCAGATCCCACGAGCACAGTGACAAATATGGGGTTCAGTGATTAAAAGGTAAGTGAATAATTAATAATGCGACAGTTATTCGAAAAATCTATTACACGAAATATGAAAAAGATATCCTAAGACAAACTTCTAAGTAGGAAAAGCAGTATATGCTAAGAAGCTTAAAAACATAAGGTATCATTCTCAAGCTACTAGAACAAACTGGAAATTCTGAAAATCTGCCAAACTTATACATGACGTTCAGAATATTCATGCATTATCAAGAATTCAGGATTCATTTGTATTGCTACAATAAAGCAAACTGCGACTTTTTATTTTTTATCAATGGATAATTTTTTGTTGCAACATATATCACTACAGAAGAGAATGTAACACAATTGCTCCAGAGGCCAACCACGACAGTTTCTTTCAGACAGCATCTGCTCAAGCCAATCATTATTATTTGTTTTTGAGAATGGGTTTGGACTAGTTTTGGCAAGTTTGCCTACATTACGGTGGAACCCAGTCCACTGGACTGCTACTAACAACATTGTGCAGGTGATGAAAACAGGGCACAAAATCAGTTAGAATTACGAGTCTAAAAGAACACAAGAAATTTTTTTTCATTATAGTAACATTTTGTTGCATCAGCAGAAACTCGGAGGAAATTTAAAGTGGAAAAAGAAAAGAAAATGGCAAATTCCTTTTAAGTACGAATGATATTGGCATTCTGTCCAAAATAGCAAAATGTTAGCAATCCCCATAATAGGGGAACATTGCATACAACACATAACAAAAAGCAGCTTTACAGTCTCATAAGTGCACTTATGGGATTGGAAAATCCTGGGACTAGCACTGTGGAAAATATGCAGAGTCTGTCATCAAGATGCCAAGACGTACAAGACCCGTATGCAAATGTCTAAGGTGTATGGAATTCAATTATTACCTGATCAATCTTGTAGCCAGAGCCGTGGATGGCCTTTATAACATCATTCACTAAATTTATATTACCAAACTTCAGAAATGAAGTTGCAAACTTCTTCTTAGCAGGCTGAGAAATCAACTCTGCATTATCCTGCCTAATAACAAGTTTCAGAAAACATACATACCTGATAAATAACCAAAGAAAAGAAGATTTTGTTAACCGATACAGTATACCTTTACTACTACATATGCATCTTTGAGAAGTTTCCCTTTTATAAGGATATGCAGCATTTTCTCATGAAGGGCCTTGCACATTGTTTTTTTGGTATATCTCAACATATTGTACACAGAAAATGCTTCTGAATGGGCACCAATTTTACCAAGATGGAAAATTAAGGAGGAGCAAAGTTCCTGCATGTAAAAAACAATGTAAGTACCTATGGAGCAGATTTCATCTTGTCAAAAATTTGAACTACCTCAAAAGTCACACGACAAGACAAAGCATTGGCCCATAACTACCACTTGCTGCCTCAACTTTACAGAATTCTGCATTAGCATGCTAAAGCTACCTCTAATGCTAATGTGCCAAAGTTCTTGAAGGAAAGACAATTAAATTCAACTTCAACATTATTGTGTGTGTGAGTTGCGGAAGGAGTGTGGGCTGAATCCAAATCTAAACTATGAAATGAAGAGAGGCCCTTCAAATGGCAAAAGTGTTAGAACTAACTCCAGCCAAACCTACATGCACCCCCTAAGACACAATTGTAGCAGATGTACGATTTAATATCTACATTTAACTCAAAATTATTGTAAATAACTTCCCTAACTTTGTCATAAACTACTAAGCGTCATTCATACAAGATTCCCTGTTGTTCTGCAGCTTCAAAAAGGAAATAAATCCTTCTCATTCAAATAGCAGTTCAGAGAAAAAAATCAAATCTTTCTTCAGACAACTCCTAGTCAATCTTACTCAGATGAGAAGGATCACCAGAGTTGGCAACCAAACTCATAAGAGAATGGCCAAAATTATTGTCCCAAAGAGGAGTCTGAAAGATTCAAGAAGCACAAGATACCACTGCTGGCCTGCACTTATGCTTTGAGCCCATGGAGCAATTTTTTGCATTTCATCTTTATCACCATTAACAGTTACATGGACAGGTCTCCGAATGGTCGAAAGAATAAAAGAGAGAAAGGGATAAGATTTCTAGTCAGTGTGGCCATAGCCTTCCAATAATGTCTATATTAACCAAGAAAAATGAAAAAGAAAACCAAACCAATAAAAATGGATTCAATACCTTTTATCACTAACAAACAATAATTGTTTTTTTTTTTTTTTTTTTGGGGGGGGGGGGGGGGGAGAAAAAGTAAACAATTGAACTGATAATAAATAGTACCTCCTCTAGGTGGTAGCCTTTCTTGTGCATGTCCTCCATAGTCCGGTAAGCAAGCAGATACAATTTCTCCTTGCAGAAGTATTTGATAAGAATATGAAAGGTATTCCAATCAGGACTGATTGCTAATTCATCCATTTTCTTCATCATTTTCATAACACTCTCCATTTCTCCTGCTCTGCAGTAGGCACAGAGCATTGTATTCATAATAACCAAGTCATATTTGTTACATGTAGCTTCAAAATCACAAGCCAATTGTCTTGCTTCTTCAAATAGTCCATTTCGGCAAAAGGCCGATATCATAATACTGTAGGAATAGCCATCTGTGGGTATACAAAGAAATTTGAATAATTCCAGCAAAGATGTCAGATTATAAATAATCTCAGGTTCATATATTCTGCAAGCAGGCCTAAAATATAATGAAATGGAGATCAGATGATAACTTATAAATTAGTAATCATGTTAAATAGGCAAAGTACAAAATGCTATTTCTTTTCCATCAAAATGACCAAATCTCTTCTGTTTCCAAAGAGACCAAAATGAAACACTGATTGAATAAGAATTCTAATATTTCCATTTAAATACAACAGATCACATCAAAATACAGCATAATATAAGTTGTTTAATTAATTAATTAATTATTAAATTTTCACTAAAAGGAAGCCTTCTGAAACAAGACCAAAAGGAAAAAGGTGTCATTCTTGACTTGGTGCCATATAAACATGCATTGGCATGTCATAGATCAATGATGGCAGGATACACAGATTGATGTTTAAAAAAGGCTTGCAGAATGCTCATACACTCATCAGAAAACATACCAGATTTCACATCCTTTCTCTTCATTTCCTCAAAAACTGATTTTGCTTCATGCATCTGTCCTGCCTTTGCAAGCCCATCCATTAATAAACAGTATGGCATCTGCAAATAATTTATATCCGATGAGCTACAGAAGTAAAGCTGAATCTTATAAAACAAATTACAAAAAGGGAAATGAAAATTGTTGCTAATAAGCATCCTAAACCTATGTCAGCCAGAGAGAGAACAAAAAACTAAACCCACTTTGACTGTGAAGTGTGAGGGTACCAACAAACAATCTCCATTGTGATATTACTAGGACCAAACTGAACTTGATTCCTAAAAAGATTGCCCAACTCCAATTCAGAAATCATGCAGGATTCTTTCGAGTATAAATCTCTCAAACAGTTGATTTATACTTTTTCAAATCCTTCAGAACAGCTTTGTCAAAAAATTGATTTATACTTTGTCAAAAAATTAAGAACACTTTGCAGTGGAGAAGGCAAAGGAGCCACATCAGTTTTCAAGCATATACCTGAGCTCGTAAATAATTCTGCTTTGCAAGCAAACAAATAAAGATTTGACAAAGGATCCAAATAAACCCAACAGCTATGGCATATCTTTAAGATATAACTACTGCCGATCAAAATACTAACTATAAGATAGTATTATTAGAGTAAGACAATCCTCAGCAAAATTTGTGGAATTAACCCATCATCATCTTAAAATGTAAAATCCCACAGGCTTATTGAGTAATCTTTCGTAATTTAGATCCTTGTTTTGCTATGAAGCCTTTTAGGAATTTTCCTCCAACATGATTGAACCAACTTCTTAAAGATAAGATTCAAAACAAAATATTAAGCATACCTCCTCTTCAGCGTGACCTAAAGCTTCCAGCTCTGTTAACAGTTCCCTTGATTTTTCAAATAATCCACCTCTAACATACACTTTTAACAAAGTTGTCAAAATAAACTGCAAGAAAAACCACGTAGTTGTGGACGTAGTGTAAGTAAAAGCTGGGCATCTAAAAGAGAGCAGTATAATCAATGGCAAGACAAAAAAGTTCAAAAAGGACAAAGACAGAAAAAGTGAGAGTAGAGCAGCAGCAAACATGAACACACATCATATGTGCCCCTTGCTATTTGAAGAAACCCTCCACTTTAATAGGTATTTTCTCTACATAGGGATAAATAAAGCATCTGTACCCTTTTTGATTTCTCAGAAATTTATATCTATAACTTTGGCATGTATAAAAAAATAATGTGACATTTCTTTTTCTTTGGACGCATGGCACAGAGCATCCAAACTCCAAAGAATCTGTCAGGCTGTCAAACATATATTCAAGACGAGCAAAGTCTCCTTTTAAGAAGTTGATGTGAAAATGCCCGTTTTATACATTTAATTGCTCTGAAATTGAACTCGCCAGTTTTATCTGGTCTTTTTATTTCTTTTTCTCATAAATTGAGAAGTATTTTTCAAAAGTGGTTCGTCTGAAGCTGAAATTAAAAATTGTCAGATAACATACTAACATCATGATCAATACCTACACTTCAACCATAAACTTAAAACCAACTAATGTTAAGACACCATATAAACTCATGAACTTTAAGCAGCGAGATAACACGAAAACAAACCTTATTAGGTACTAACCCTGCAGATTTCATATCTTCAACCAATATGTCAGCCGCCTTATAATTTCCATCAACTGAGTAAGCATTGAGCAAAGAGCTGTAATGATAAACATTAGGAATGTGACCTTCATCCTTCATCTGGTTAAAGTAGTTCTCAGCTTCTTCACATTGGTCATTTGAAGCACAAACGGCTATAAGTGTCCCATATATTACGCTATCCATGCACAGTCCATTAGACTTCAGCTCCTGAACCAGGCCCATTGCCTTGGAATAGCCATTTTTGACTTTGATGCAGCCTGCAAGGAGCTAACGATAACAGAAGAGAATATTTGTGAAGGTTTACTAAAGCACACACCAGAAAACAATGTAACTGCTCCATTTTGTTTCCTATAATATTTGCAATAAGCCAACTTCTCTTTCCAAGCATTTAAATTATTCTACTACTAGAAGAAACAATAAATTTGAATGAATGTGTTCTTTTTTCATCATTTTATGAAGTTCAGCTGCAACTCAATTTTACACGACCAATAGGCAACATTATTATGAAAGATAATATTGTGACTGAAGTGACATACCGTACTGTATGTAACAACATCTGGTCTAAGACCATCATGTTTCATCTGATGAAACAATCTGATCCCACTCTCAAACTTCCCACTCCGAACCAGGCAACCAAGGACAGAATTACAGATAGAGACATTGTTTCTCATCGATTCATCTTCTATGCTATTGTATATTTCTAGCACCTTCACAGGATTAAGGCCCTTCCCCATGAA
This sequence comes from Sideroxylon spinosum, assembly GCA_003260245.2. NCBI lineage: Eukaryota > Viridiplantae > Streptophyta > Magnoliopsida > Ericales > Sapotaceae > Sideroxylon > Sideroxylon spinosum. The sequence continues at coordinate 5,141,922 of QLOD02000029.1, read as the reverse complement.
CTTTATAAAACTACTATAAGATGAAGGGTCGATCCTTCCATTTTTCTGCATCCAATTGAAAACCTGAAATAATACCAAGATAAAGTATCTTAGTGATGAACTTATCATCACCAGAAAACATGAAAGGAGAGTTGCATAATAAATGAGTAGTTTAGATCTAAAACATGGGGGAAGGAAAGGAAACCAGTAATTCACCAAATAAATAAATAATAAAATAAAAAATAAATAAAATTGTTGCACTTGGAAGCACCATAACACGTATGAACACTCAAAGCCAAAAGCCACAATCCTCGGCGGGACCATGTATACAAATGAGAAATGGGTGGTGAAGCCAGTTTTTCTGTCAGACTACACGGTGAAGTGATTGAAAGCAAAAAGAATACATATATCAGAGATTCATAATATCATAAATTAAGACTAGACAAACACACTTTGCATTTAAGAGACTTGTTCATGTTTAAACATGAAAGAAAGGTGTTCATATTAATTTTCAGCCCATAATTTTAGCTTACACTGATATGTTCCTGCCACACAAATTTAAATAACATATTAACTTCTTGACCAGTAACACTGCTTCTTGAAAAGTCTAAGATAATTGTTTTAGAAATGGGGTTCAAAGTTCAAACTCCTTTTGATTCCACAAAATAAAAAGTTTAAGCCAACAAAATTTAATCATAACAGGATCATGGTTTTAGAGAGCCAGCATTTTTACTTCAAAACAAATTGCAGTGATGAGATCAAGGAATAGATTCTTGAGGGGGTACAGAACCAAATAAATAAAGACAGCATAGAAATCTGCAGATTCACTGAGACAGAAAATATGTACACACACATTTTTTTTTCCCTTATAATTCAAGGTGTCCAGGCTAGCTTGCTCACACCAAGACTAATCCTGGAGTCCTAAAGAAACTTGAACCAATGTCCGTTGGGAAATAAATGCAAGACCTGACCAATTGAGCTAACGCTTATGGTTTATATACACACACATATTGATATTACTTAATTCAAATGTATACTCAACTCCGCAAATACATAAAAAAGGTGAACACAATCATAATATAGTAATTAGTAAATCAAAGAATAATAAGTTGTAGTGAAAGCAAGTTGCGGCACCTGAGAAAGCTCCTGCAATCTATTTAGTTTCCCAAAATGGCGCAAAATGACATTCAACTCTTGCACCTTCAATATTCCGCCTAACCTGTAAAAAATGAACACCGGCTCTTGTTATGAAAAAGCTGAATAGAAGGGCTAACTTTACGTGGAAACATATTCCTTCTTGCCTGATACAGCAGTAGAAAACATAGTTCAGAACTTAAAATATCAAGTGAAACAAGATCACGGCACTAAACCTTTTTTTTTTTGTTTTTTTTTGGGGGGGGGGGGGGTCATCTAAGCAATAGCTGTCTTATATGCA
>QLOD02000029.1:5023785-5037839 GCA_003260245.2 Sideroxylon spinosum | reverse complement strand
TTTAGGATTATAAAACCGGATGATTTTCTTTTCGAAATATTAGAGTTCAGATTTAATATATTTATCTCAAAAATATAGAAGAAAAATTGATATTCGAAAATCCTTATCAGTGATTACAGATAATGTGATCAAGGGTTTTTGTTTTCGAATGGTTTTGAAACAAATAAAATTAAATTTGAAAAGTATAGATCTCTACGTGTACATTTTCACATAACATATGTAGATCTACGCACATCACCATATTCATAATAATCCACTCTTCCTTGATTCGTTGAATCAAGAACGAGCAATTTAGCCTAACATCAACATAATAATAATGTAAGAAATAAGAATAAAAAACAAAGCAAATAATAGCCTTCATTAGATTAAATCTACAATTAAATACCGTACTTCGAAATGAAGTGAAAAATGACAATTGTAGACATTACGCCAATAAAAACTTCAATGATCCTCAAGAACATTCTTCAAAAACACTCAAATTAAAAAAGTAAAAACTCTATAAAAACTCAATACGACAGCTGAAACGAAAATCCCCAAAACGTCTCTACGAAGGTTCTATTTATAGAGCCATCCAAAAACCCTAAGAAAATTACAAAACGGTGCCTAAAATCCCCCAGTAATCCAAACCACCCATGACTAAGGTCTAAACCATAGTAACTCGGTTTTTTGGTTTATGTTGCAGTGGTCCCGACCGCTTGGGAAACGGTCCTAACCACAATGTGCTACTCTGACTTCCTGCTTTATTTTTCTCTCTGTGTTCTTGCTCTAGTCCAAATCGGAGCTCTTTTTGTGGGTATCGAAAGCTCGTTTTTGTTGTTTTCCTCCTTTTCATTGCTACTAATCACCATTATTTCATCCTCTTTCCTGAATTAAAGAGAACAAACTAAATAAGTGATAAAGATTAACAAAAATCAGGAATTTATTAGGTAATGCATGCTTCTAATGCTAAGTTATGAAGTTTATAATTACACTTTTCAAGTATAATCACCCTTCTTCTTGGTAGTTCGGATAACCTCGTGTGGTCCGAACATTACGATTACACGGCGAGTGTTAAAATCATTTAGAACTTGAAATTTCATTCAAAATTTCCTCATTTCTCTCCAAATTGCTGTCACCTGAGACTAAATCGTTCACTAATCCTTCACCCCTAAGTATTCTCGAGTTGATTTCAAGGGAACTTCACATTCCAAACCCACTCATCGGCGATTTGGTAAGTCATCTTCTACACCATTAAACCTTAGGTGTAGTTCCTTTCGATTCCAACCTTACCTTTGATTTTATAAATATGAGGGCCTTATTTTGTCCACTTACTTCAATTTTAATGTGTTTTTCCTCAATCGTATTTCCTAGATCACTCTTTGTGGGATACATTCATCTCCGAGTCTGCGATTTGCTCACTGTCATTTTTATCAGAATCCTAATTCCAAGTGAGTGCCACGTGGACCCGATTGTGTGGTCTATATGCCTTTAATTCAATAGTTTGAATTCTCGGACCTGATTGTGTGGTCTTTCATTTACAATGTTGGATGTCACCATGTTTCTTCAAAATTTTGAATTATTCAGTCTTCGTGACATTCTGTCATCTCTTTGGATCCGACTGTGTGATCCAAGATGGTTCCTCTTGTCAATTTTTATTCTGGGAACACAATTTCTTGAGTATGGGTTACTGCCAAAGTGAAATCTTATTTTGTCACCCTTAAATTGAACTAGTTTTTGCTTTCAAAATCAAATTGGATAATTTGAAGTCTGTCAAATCACTTGTTTGTGAATTGCTCAGTCCATTCAAATCTTTACAAGTTATTTTAGTTTTACCTAGCATTAGTGTGGGTCACTGAATTTGTATGGACATATGGATTGTTCTCTTATTGACTTTAATCCAATATTTTTCCCCTTTATATGTGTAATTGTTATGGCACCATGAGTTAAACACACGACTACCAGATAATTAAGGGTACGACAAGAATAGGTTTTGAAGAAAACAAGTAGAAATCAAACACGATGTTATCTAGGTGTACAAACTAGTGGTTATAGAATGTTGTTGGCAAATAGACCAGTTCAAGGTTGAGGAATTCCTCCTCCAACAAAATTTTGAAGGCAAACAGTGGCTTAACATAGCAAAATTTCATTCTAGATGTGTAATAGACACAGTTAGAGAATTCTTCACAAATGTCAAGGAAGAATCTATAGTTAGGAGACGAAGGCATGAGAGATTGATCCGTTGGGTTCGAGGGGTTGAACTGACCATTACACTGGATGACTTTGCCCAAATCTTTTAGCTCCCCATGTACAGAACCCAGAGTTTGCTTATCCTTCTGACGATGCCCTACCCTTAGCCACCATAGCTTCTAAAATACTTATGAAATGCTAGAACTGGACTGGGGAGTTTAGAAAGCCTATCTCCACCTTAAATGATAAATACTAGGCAATCCATACGTTTTTCTACACCAACCTTCGGCCTCACAACTCTGACTGCAGCCCTCTACGTGCCAGACTTATATATGCCATTGGGATTGGTATAACTATAGATCTTCCTTCCTATATCTGGCACCAAATTGTGTATACATATGAGCGTTTGGGAGATCAGATAGGTCTACCATTTGGGGGTGCTCTTACTGAGATATTTCAAATGAAAGGTTCTCGTATTCTTGATGATTTACCTATAGCCACGAATCTTCAGCCATTCAATTACACATCTACCCTGAATCCCGCGACCGCCTCAATAAGAAGAAAAAGACTGAACAAACCCATACGAATGGAAGAAGGGAGCATTTCACATGCTCAAGAAGAATAAGATAAAAAAGTGTTCAATGCAGACTTAGCTGACATGATTTACGATACACAGTCTATCGTGGGAACGCTAGATGAACAAATGAGCCATTTGGAGCAGATTCAAGAGGATGATTAACAAAGCATTCTTCAGATTCAACGGACACAGGCGGAGCATGGTTAGCTTCTCCATTCCATCCTAGACCACTTCGAGCTGCTCATTATCATGCTCCTCCTCCGCAATGACTTAGATGTCTCTTTCGATTTTAATTTGGGGATTTTGTAGTCACTTTGAGAGTTTAGGAATTTGAGTTCATGCCCTTGTAATCCTTAAACTCTCATTTATTTTCTCTATATGCTTATGTTTTGGGTTCAAATTGTAAATTTCTTGATATATTAGAATCTAAAATCCATCTTTTGTGCATACTTATTGTTATCTTCATCTCAGTTTGTTTGTTTTCTTTTTATTTTCATTTATACATGCCTCATAGTTGGACACATCTTATTAAGTTTACTTTGAACTTAATGTTAAGAACAGGTTCATCATGAAAGATAAAATTGAGCCCACTTCTAATGAACGATAGAGTGAAATTTAGTTAACTAATTCAGAGTGTGAAAGTGATACTGATAGATCAATAATTAACTTAGATGAGTGGCTCGATGACTTATTTGAGGAGGGTATTCCTCTACCTCTTCTATTCCGTTATCCTCCTCTGTTCCTCATAGCACCATATCAATTTTTTGAGGGACAATGGTGGGATGAGGTTGAATTGGAATTATTAGTTTAAATGGAATGGGCTAAGGTTACTATAGCTTTTGAGTGGCCAGATGCACCTACCCTAGAAACTAATGAAGAATCCACTCTGATAGGTTACACTCTGACTGTGCTAACATACCACCTCTAGAAGATATCAAAAATTCTAACACTAATGAGAATGAGGACGACGACGATTCTCCCCACATTTCTAACATTGATGACGATGACGATGATGACGGCTCTTTTCCTATAGAGGTTATTGTTCATTGTTTTGATGACTACTGATCCTGCATAAAGTAATATTTAACTTTGCTAACTTTTTATTTTTATTTCCTTTTCATAATCTTTATTTTTGTACCCCTCACATTTGTAATCATTCCTACATCTAGTTGGGGTAGAGTACATCATATCCTAGTTCTTACACAGTTTTAATCACACGTCATGCACCCACATACACTTTCACTAACCCATTTTCAACACATTAAGGATAATTTGTAACTTTAGTTGGTGAGAGGGGATGCATGATAATTTGCATGTGTTAGTAACTGGTTTAATTTTAATATTAATCATGATGATAATAAATGAATTGATTTCAATTTAGAATAAGGCACTTGATTCAAATTGAGTATAAAATTTTCTAATGTACTGAAAATTTATCACCTGAGACCACTGAATGAAAATGTGTTGGGTTCATGAGATTTAGTTATTCAAGCATACCAAGACATAAGTGGCGACTTAAAACCATATATTTTGTTAGCTTTCAAGCTTGACCTTGACCTTTTGATCATGAGGGTTTTATACGTAATGTTCTATATTATTTCTTTCATCCTTCTTTTCTTGAATAGCTTCATTACATTACTTTGCTTGGGTATTAAATACACAAGACACTATTTTTTATTTACATACATGGATCAATGCCTCTAACAAAGTGTTATTAACCTAGAAAGTAAAATTAGGCCATTTTTCTTACGTGTTTGGAAACTTTGTGACTTTTCTTTGATTACATTATCCTTAGAGTAACTTTGAAGTCTTTGAAGAAAAAAATAATATATAAAGTTTCTCATTTTAGCCATATTTATAACCTTTTTACCCTTAAATATATAGATGAGCCAACCTTTGGATATCATGGGATACCTGTGCAAAAACTGTAACAATTTGTATAAGGGAAGAGCTGATAATTGAAAATTTGTGGTGGAACAAAAAAAAAAACATCTGAAAAAAAAACAAATAATAAAAAAACAAAACAAAACAAAATATGGGACATAACGTTTCAAGAGTTCATTATTATTAGTCCCATGGAAAAGAAAAAAAATGAAAAAAAATAAAGTTTCAATGTTTGGCATTCAAGGAATTGAAAGGAGAAAAGTTAGGGAATATTTCATTGCACCATCACTATAATCCTTAGACATGCACTTTGACTTTTTCCGATCCTTTGTTTGTCTAACCAATACCCCATAACCAAGCTACAACCTAATAAAGACCTAATAGACTTTAGGTAAGACACTTATAATAGCATTGATCTATTTTATGTGGTTGATAGCAGTTTTTTGTTTATGCATTAATACATTCCACTCCTGAAACTATGTAATACAATGTATTTTAATTCTTTCAATCACTTTTTGATTTGGTTTCATTGTACTTATTTGATATTGCATTCTTGCATGAACCATAAGAGTAACCATTTTCGAGTGATTTCATTTGAAAGTGAACAACCGTGTGAAATTTGAAGTCGAGATCGCAGTCTTTTGAGTACATTTGATAACTATTTGGAATAAATGACATGAATTGGCATATTTGAAATTAAATGGTTGAAAGGTTAGATAGGTTTAACATACATTGGGAAGCTTTATACAATTTTTGGACTTATATGACTTGTTTCGAATTGAAATTGAATCAAGAGTAGTAGATTGAATTTTACTATCATTAAACCAGTTTAGGAATCTTGTGGGTAGATTCACTACAAATCCTCACGAGACCTCATCGTTCACTATGGGAAACTTAGGGGCTTAAAAGACTTGTTGCACACTACAAAATACAATTGTGTTTCCAACAAAAAGAGAAATAGAATAGTAACTTTAGTTCATCTTAATAATGCCATTGATAGAGACTAGCAATGTTTAAGTTGGGGAGTATGACACTTGAAAAGTGTAATTACAAACTTGAAAATTAGGTCATAATTCATGCATTTTAATAGTTTTACAGTTTTTATTACTATTAATGGTTACTTTGCTTTGTTTCCAAAATGCAGTGAAAAAAAAGGAAATCATTGAAATAAGTGATGACGAAAATGATGAAAATAACATAATGGTCCAAACACTCCAATGCCCGATCTAGACCAAAGCAAGGGTAAGGCTAGAGAATCAGGAGAAGAACAAAAAATAAAGATGGACCATACTGCTATCCGGACCACCCGAAAGGACACTCGTTCGAGTGGTCTGGACACCTATGACCAGTGTGCATGGGATATTTTAGTTTTTAGGGGTGTTTGGCTAAAAATACGTAACTTTGACGGCCATAAACATATACATTCTTCACTATTTTTCTAGAAACTTTAGAATGTTTTTAGGAGATTTTAAGTTAGTTTTTCGAGTTATTTCAATCATCGTGGTTCATAAAGTTTGTTTTCGCTTTGCTTTGAAATAAGGTAATTTGTTCTTGATTTTATTTAATGAAATTTATTTGTTGTTTGATGGCTATTTTTATATTCTTTTTTTACATTAGAAGAATGTTAAGCTAAATCCCCTTACCTTGATCCAACGAATCAAGGAATGGTGGAACGCCATGATCAAGACTATATATGTAGGCTTGTGCATATGATGTGAAAACATCCATGTGTAAATCTACATTCTATTTTTAGATCTAGTTTCGTTTACATTAAAAGCTTTCGAAAATGAAAACTCTTAATCACATTCTCTGTAATCACTAATAAGGATTTTCGGATTAAAAGATTTCCTTTATAATCTGAAATAATTAAATTAAGTTTGAAACAAAAATAATATTAAGAATATCTTCCAACTCCTAAACGTGAATATAATATTGTGTTTTTGGACTTAATATGCTTTCCTAATAATATTTTTCAATTTATCTTTCCTTTACGTGAATCTTAAATCATAGTTAATTGTGCATTAAATTGTGAAATTCTGATTCCACCCAGAACTGAAAAGTTGAATCAAGGACTTTTTCTCATTGATTTCCATCTTTCTTTGCTTCAATCTCGCTGTTTTAATATTATTTTTTGGTAAATCCATTATTTAGTTGGTTTAATTTCTGGTTTCAATTGAGAATTTAAGTTTATTAGTGAATTAAGAAAATTTATCCAAATCAAACACTTGAAACCTTTTTATTCTAAACTGTGTAGTAGGTTGCTTAAATCTTTGAAACTTAGAAACTATTGCATTTGGTTCCTTGTGGATACAATCCTGGTTTCACCCAAGTAAAACTACACTGAATACTCTTACACTTGGGGGTTTAATCTTAATTAGAGACAGTCAAAACACAAGCCCAATTTGCCACGTTGAGGCCTACTAGCAACTAAGTCCAAGCCCATCATTAGGCCTGAGATCATTGGCCCGCTCTAGGTAATTAGATCCCTCCTTGAGGATGAGCTCAATATGTTGGGTTCCAAGCTAACAGCATCAAGGTCCAAATCTAACTAGCTTGGCGTTTCAAACCGGTTTTGGGGTAAGACTCTTTCCCCTTAACACTGTTGGGCCCAACATCCTCCCAACTCAATGCCCAACCCACCTATGCCTTTATAAAAAAATCTAAGAAGACACATACCTCAGTGTACAAGAACTTCTATAGTCCTCCCCCACCTGCGACCAAGAGCATGAAAGGTATAAGGCTCATGCATCGGCTTCATCATCTTCCATGGTAAAATGACCAGCAACGGCGGGAATCCTTAATTTGTAACATAAAACAGAGCTTAAATGACCATTTGCCACCCATATAAGGATTTTGTAAAAAAATCACCAATCCACCCTCACCACTACCAGAATCCCTCTTCCATTCCCACTCATTTGTAATCGGACCCATTAGAAATACTCTCACCTTCGTCACTCTATCCATCTTTATTAGATCCCCTATGAAGCTCTCCACACCTCTGAACACCTCATCATCCAAAGATGAATTGGTAGCCCCAAAACTCTCACCCACACAATTAAAGGCCCTCTTTTCTCAAGCAACAGTCCCATTGGTGCCCCTATCTAGCAATAAAGACTCTCATTTCAGAACTCTTCTTTCCATACAAGCTATCTTTGTTGCCTCCAGTAACGGAAAGGTGAACAAGAAACAATTACCCACCATCGACTTACTTCGACCTCATCAAGAGCACAACATTGGTGCCCTAGACAGTCCCTTACGTCACCAATATTCATCATTGTCAGTTCCACCTCTCCAAACCTCCCTACCAAACACCTTTTCATAAACTTGTAATTGTCAACACAAGAACCCTCATCCACTAATAAACATCGGTTAAACCCTAAATCCACTAGCCTACAATGGAATTGTAACTCTAACTAACAAGGTATTGCCATGACTTACACATTAGTTTTCCTCCCTTCCTTCTTCGATGATGCACCCTCACTTTGATCAAACTCAAATCTATGAAAAAATCCCATCCCTCGCCTTTAGAAATTATTAGAGTACAAACCCTAAATTAACCCATTGGCATGAACAATTAGAGCTCCATCAATCTACCGAGTTACAGAGATCCTCCTTCATGCTTCGCCACCCTCATGTATTCAAACCCCTTCATATTTCTTCTTTGAAGATCCTTACGTATCACTATAACACCGAGGCAAGTATTTCTCTTGAAATTGGGTGCTTCATCTCGTCCCAAGTGCAAATACGAGGTGAGTGGTGGCTCGCAAAGAGATTCTCAACACTATTTCAATAAAGTTAAGTGTCGAGAGCATAAAAAAAATAATATAAATAATAAAATTGCTCCTTCCCTAAGAGTTTAAGTTTTTAGGTGAAATTGTGACTAACAATCTAACATTGAGCATCACTAGTCAATTTGAAAACTCCATTTTTCTATCCATCTCTCAATCACTAACTAAAAGCAACAGGATCCAGCTGACAATTAAACATAGGGCCCTCTAACTAAGTGTTCTTCAAAAGTCACTCCTCATGACGATTAGGGGCATCATCATGAAGATGAAAATAACCATCATCCCTATATTGATCCCTATAACTATATTACATCCTATCATCCTTCCTACCACGGTGGCCTTAGTTGATGGATGCATCCAAATGGTCAAGACTGAGGCTTTTCAAGGGTCCCTAACCTATTAATCATGTCCCAATTTTCTAGCCAACTAGCAATCATTTTGGCTTGGAAGGCCACTATTGATTTTGTAACCCTTAACTTAATTGGGATAGCTGAGCATTTGAGGAGGATCCATATTACTACCCTATGTACCAAAGGTGACAAATTGATCTCTATGCAATTGCATACGACACTGACTCAGCTGACAATAATTGAGATCAATGAATAGATTATGCAAGTGAGTAATCACAAGAACTCAAGGAGTTCCCTGTTGCAATGCATGATTACGATATCTAAAGGCCAAAAGGAGATCCCAGTTGCAAATTCTATTTTGATTGTGTGTGTTTTTAGGTGTAATATATCTAGATTACTCACTCCTCTCTTATCTTATACATTAGAAAATGATTTTATTTGGTAAACAAAGGTTTACCACCTATATGCTTCCCTTCAATCCCCATCTCACCTTATTTTCAAATCACTAACCTTTAGAAGTATTACTGGATATCTGTTTCAATATATGGTTTTCATGATGGATAAGCTTGATTTAAATAGATATACTGACAACAGATGCACAATGAATTTTCCAGAACAATTGATCAAGGATGAGGACTGGACAATTTCAATTACGATGAAAAACATCAGTAGCAGTTTCTATTGGCTAATTTTCTCATGCAGATTCATAAAGCATTTATTTTCTCTAAAGGGATTGAGTTGTTTGAGCGAGCTTACATACGTTATGACATTCTTATAGCTAAAATGTACATCCTAATCTAAATGATGACGATATATCTTGGGAGTCTGTCGAATGTGAATCAATGATATCTTTTTCTATTTGAGTACTAATAAATGAACAAATTGGAACAGATACACCACTATGGAGGAATGGGCCTCCAGCTAAGCCAGTTTTGTGCAATGCTTGTGGATCCCGGTGGAGGATATGGGGAACTCTAGATAACTATATGCCCAAGCATGCTAATGCTTCTATGGTTATTAGTCACAAAGACACTGGCTGTCAACGAGGTAAATTACCTCTCCCCATTGAAGTTGATGATTGCAGGACGTCAAAAGATGGAGCAGAAGCTGCAGGACATGGTCACTATTCAACTTACTCGAAGGATGATGGAAATGATGAGTCTGGTTCAGGATCAACAATATTCTCCACTAATACCTGCATTCAGTTGGAAAGTATCAATGGAAACGAAGCTTCAGGTAATAACAAAGCATTAAAAGATTGCTAGTTCTTTGGTTCATTGCTACTTTACTTGGTTCGAAGAAATTCAAGAATGAAGACACTATAGCTCAGTTGATAAAATCTATTGAACTTACACTTTATAGGTGCTTGCTTAAGACGTGTTTATCAAATGGAAATCACTTGGTCCATTTTTCTCCTTGTGGCATTCTTCATCTAATTTTATCTTCAATAACATACTAAACAAAATAGGAATCAGCATGCTAAATAGAAATAACTTTGAAAATCACAGCTCATTTTTATTTTAATTTAAATTAGAATTCCCAAATAATATATTGATGATCAACAGGGAAACAATTATAGGGCTCCTTAGAAAATTTAGAGACGGTCCAATTAGATTATACAAAAGCAATAATATCTAGAAGCACTTGAGTTGTTTATCATTTAACGAAGGATAACTGTAAATCATTTTATTCGTTCCTTGTTGAGGAATGAGGATATCAATGAAAATAGTGCACCCTTGAAAGTGGCATTTCTTGTATGCTACATATTAGGAAAGGATTTGGATAGTTAATAGCCTAATCAAAAGACGCTAAGCTTAAGTTAAATGGTGTTTCGTGTTTAAAAATGGGGGTCTGTAAGTAATTTTTATATCAACCACAGGCAACCTAAGCTTGGTTTCTTACATTTTTTAAGTCGTATCCCATTCCTCTATGCCATTCCCACATTTAGTATCAATCCAGCAAGCTCTCTCTCCCATTGGTAGGCAAAAGACACGCAAATGTTCTGGTGAAAATTAATAAAGATGTGCAAATCCAATACTATGAATGTTAATGGACTACAAGAAAATTTGGCAATCATGACCGTTCGATTTATCAAAGGCTGATAAGACCCATGATTGCTTGGAAAACGCCGGGTCAGTTGGGCAAGAACCTTCACCTCTATACATCGTCTGCTTTCAGCCTTCTAGAGAAGATCTTGAAATACATTCCATGGGGAACTCAGGATTTCTATCTGTCAAGATCCAAACCCCACCAGTAAGATTCTTATGATCAACATTATCCAACATAGATATAAGGATGAAGATGGGTTGGGTTTAAGAGCTATTGAGGGGCTGGAATAGGACTTCGTGTTAGAGTTTTCAGCACCATTCACCAATCTAATCCCCCTTGTCATCTGCGCACAACTGAAGATAATGACAACCACTTTTTATGACCAATAAACATGATGAAGTAAGCACCCTGGGTTGAAGATGGAGTTGCAACAGGGAGCCAACAAAAGCGAGCCTAGCGGCAATCATTTGGTTCTCTATGCTCATCTACACTCAGAAACCCCAATATGCTGATCAACAAATCTCTTCTATAACATGGTAGTGGTTCTTAACTCTTCAAGTATCCAAATCTTTTGCTCAAAGTCAAAATTAGTGATCTGGCTTAGTTCACTCACTCTTGAACAAGCCTCGCAGAAGATTCCTAGCTGCTTAGACTTATTAATAAGGAGAACGGTGTGCCTTTGTGCAGAAAATGTGGCCCAATCTTCTCTTTTCATGTGGGATGCCTTGGACCCTTCTGACAAATGTGCTGGAGGCTATGCTCAGAGGGAGAGTGGGGAAATGGATGAGAAAAAATCGGCGATTGGCCCATTTTAATTTGCTTTAGCTTATTTAGAGATAAACGAAAGTGAGAGCATTTCAAGGTTTAGAGTAGCCATTCTATACATTAATTAGAGAGCAAATTTTTGTCTATTTTGTATAATGGTCTTCCCAATGGAATTAGGCTCAAAGTGAATTAGTTTCTGAACTTTGCTGACTATATGCCATTGCTAGTGAGTACAAATTGTAATTAGACATTCTCCTTGTTCTTTTGTACATGGGTAGCATCCCCATGATATTACATGTCAAAAAAAAATGTCTTATCACTACAAAGCTCAATAAGATTAGCCCCATGACACATGATTTTTATACCCAAAAAAAATTCTAACCAAACCCACCCAATTAATACACATGGTTTGGTGATTGGTTTAGCGTTTGTGTATTGTATACCTAATCTTGCTTATATATTTTTTAAATTCTTATAATATATAAATAAAGAAATATTTTGTACAAATTATATTTTAATGTCTTCGAGCTGGTTTGGACCTAAAACAATATTTTCATTCCCAGCTCGATTTTAAAATCGGGTCAAGCCAAGCCAAATACCCTACAAACAAACCCAAACCCTTAAATACATGATCCGCTTGGGCAGATCACATGGGGTACGTTCCACCCCTAATGAAAGGGTTATATTCTATTAAACTATTATTTTTGGCCTTTCATATGTATAATGCCAAAAATGAGCTATGAACTCATAATCTATTATATACGTACGCTTCTTGACATATTTTCCAACTTCTGGTTGTTGCCATAGCTCATGCGTGAAAAGTACTGCATTAATATTTTTAGCACAAATGATAAAACATTTTTTACTGCCAATTTTGTCTACTACATCTAGAGATATTCTTTTGCAAGGGCCCGGACGTGTACTCGATAAATCAATTCTATAACTTCTAATCTTTTTGGCTACCATGCAATTTCCAATGTCAAAATTAATTTGATGCCTTCTTTCCGACGATCAGTTTTTTTCCCCCTAGAATCACAATGTCCTATAATGGAAGTTAACCGCTTAGGTCTCAAAGAAAGCAGTCTTTTATACAGCTCAAAAGTTGGTATTTGGTTTTTTCAACTGGGCTGATCCACTAAACATGATTTGCAGGTTCAGAACGACCAAGCTTTAGCAATGCTCAGATCCCAAGAGGAAAGAGATCAGTACTTAAACAACGGATTCTATCACCCACTGAAAGGCTTACCAGGCAACTTCAAGGTATTCTTCAAGAAACAGAATTCTCCCAGCTGTCTACAGAGCCAGAAGATGAGCTTATTTTTCAGAACAACCAACGGTCTTCTGCTGAAATTGTTCTTGGATGCGTAGTACTAAAATCAACTGCTGCTTCCAAAGAATATAAAAGTGATCATCAGTGCAAATTATAGTTTATATGGTGTTCCTATAAGATACATCAGAGTAGCTCTTTTCATGTACATATTTGGCATCTCTGAGAGTTGAATAACAAAGTCAAAATTCCTAGAAATGGTGTAAGACAAAACCTTTTAGAATTTGTGCAGTTCCATATGTTCTTCAAGGATGTTCTACCAATGAGCTGATCACTGTTTTGCCTTGTTTGCTTTAACTCCAATACCTTACAACCTTACTGGGATGAAAAAATAGGTGCATGCAACTGTCTTGAAAGGTAATATTAGCTACACAGCAGATGAGTGAAAGCCTTTTCAATTTAATATATGGAAAAAAAAAAAAAAGATAATGAACGAAAGCCTTTTCAATTTAATGGCCGATTGAATAAAAATGAAATAAAAAATGGATTTCAACCCATTTGATTAATTAGAGAAAAAGAAATGAGAAAATGTGATTGAATGATCTCTTTTGCAATGAGAGACAGAAACAAAGAAAGACAAGAGTGTATGCACGTCTGATGAGATATTCACAAAATTGTATTAGAAAGTAGAGTGGAATAAGTGAGAGAGATATACTTGAAATGTGTTTATATTACTTTTAACTTTCTAGTTTTAAAAATGCTGCAATGTATAAATATATTTATTTTAATTTTTTAACATATTTGATTCATTATAACTTATTTTTAATTGATTTAGATCTACTGTAAAATAGGCATTTATAATGAAAATATAGGCATAATAAAAATGTGATATGCTAAGGGAAAAAAAAAAATATCACTTGGATCAGATTGAAAGATTATTTACAAGACCATAATAGATTTTGTTAAAATCGATCATTAGATTGTGTGCTTGTAAGATCTGGATTTAAATTGTGACAAATATGAGAGCCATTAGCGTCTAAATTGTCATTGCACTAAAACCTCCATTTTATAGCAATTAAGTACAATAGAGGTCATTGGGTTGATGTTCAATTGACTAAGATTTTTGAACATCAGGAAGACTTCAAATGTTATGAGCGTGATAATGCTTCTTGAAGTGGGAGAAAGCATAAAAGACATTTATCGTTGTC
>QLOD02000029.1:4847088-4858794 GCA_003260245.2 Sideroxylon spinosum | reverse complement strand
AACATTTAAATTAAAATTTCAATTTTAACGTGCTTAAAATTTAAATTTTAGATACGTATACTTTTACACTATTTATGTTATTTATATAATAAGAAAATTTAAAACTTAATATTTTTAAATGTTGAATTGCTTAATATTCACGATTATTTTTTTTTCTCTCACTCTTTTCATATTTTTTAATACTTTTTATATAAAAGATTTTAAATAATATTTTAAAAAATGGGAATATTTATGATAAAATAAAATTTTATATCTTTATTAAACACTGTAAAGATAATTTAATCTATTTTAATTAATGATTTTGTTATAAATTATTTTTATACATTTTTTTGTACATTTGTTTTATCGATTTAAATCTCAGCTATTTATGTATTAAATTGTATTTCCGTGCCTTCAGGCACGGGCAATAACTAGTTATATAATAAAATATAAAGATTTTTAAAAATATTTCTTTCATAAACTAAGATCCAACAGATAAGATTGAATATTATTTTTCAACAAATGACACAAATTTCTTACAAACCAAAGTTTTTTTTTCAAAACTTTTGCTTTTTTTTTTTTTTTTTTGTCTCACATCACTAAAAATACTACAACTTTATTTTTTCTATTGCCTATAAAAATACTAAAATTGTGACATATGATTCTAATAAATGTGGAAAAAAAAAAACCCATAGGTTATGAAAAAGGACCCATTTTCCTGGATTTTGAAAAGGAATTCATTTACTCTTAATTTCTAAAAAGGGACCCACTTACTTAAGATTTTAATATAATTGTTAAATTTATATATTTTAATTATATATAATTAAATCAAAAATAAAAATAAAAAATAAATTTGAATTAAGAAACACAAAGAAAAAAAAGTTTAAATAACAATCTTATGTTATTATTTTTATAACAGCAACCCTTAGGCATTCTAAATGGAATAAGAGGTGGAAATCAAATGCAAGTGAAAATGGAATAGAATGCTCATTCTATTCCTTTATTTGGTTGCCAACATAAAAATAATGGAAATGAAATAGGCATTTTAAATGAAATAAAATGAAATATAGTAAAAATTTTAATTTTTTAAAAACTATAAAAATAAAATTTATTTTCATATTGCAAATTTGAGTTAAAAAAAAAAGGCATAGAGGTAAAATAGTCATTTTATTATTCAAGTTCGGACTAGGTCAAAAGTTTTTTCACTATTTGAAAATATGTCAATAAACATTGTTTAGTCTTTTGAGATATCTTAAATACAAATTTGGTCCAAAAACAGGTTCAGTGGCAAAATAGTACTTTTATAATTTGAATTTAGATCGGGCTGAAATTTGTTTAACTATTAACAAATATGTCAAAAATATTTTCTCACTTTTTGAGAAGCTAAGAATGCAAATTTGGACAAAATTTGACTTAGGAGTAAAATCGTCATTTTACAATTTGAATTTAGATTAAGACGAAATTTTATTAATTTTTAGAAAGCACATCTATAAATGTTTTTTGACCTTTTGAGAAGTCCAAAAATACAAATTTCTGCAAAAACGAACTCAGGTGTTAAATGATCATTTTACAACTCTAGTTTGATTGGATTAAAATTTGTTTAGTTGTTAAGTAATATGAATGAATATTTTTATTAGTCTTTCGGAAGCTAAAAGTATGAATTTGAGAAAAAAAAAAAAACGAACCTAAAGATAAAACAGTTATTTTACAACCTAATTTTGGGTCTAGTTTAAAAATAAGGTCAAGGGGTAAAATGATCATTTTTCAACCTAAGGGAGTAGTTGAGATAATTTTTTTTTATTGTAAAATAGTTGTTTGCTTTTTATTTTTATTTATTTTTTTATTTTTGAATCAAATTTTGATATAATGGAATGGCTATTTCCTTACTTAAATTGTGGAATTTCTTTTTCCCATTTCATGTGAGAATGGCTATTCCAATGGAATAACTTTCTAACCTAATTTTTTTGATACCAAACACATGAATATGCTAAAGTGGGAATGAATTTCATTCCATTCCAATCCATCCCATTCTTACATACAAATCATTGCCTTATAATATTATATTTTACATTTAACCTTATAATCAATTAAGGTAGAGTTTGAGAAGTCAAAAAAATTAGTTTTTTTCGTAACTAATTATTAAAAAGTTAATGTTTTTAAGTTTAGAATGAGAAAAACTATTTTTTTACATTCAGCTTTCTTGGCTTAATTATAATAAAATATTTTATTATAATTATAATTTTTTTACAAATATTTTTATTTTTAAAAATATTAAAATTTGATATTATTTTTCTAATATTTTTACATAATTTTGATGAAGAAATAAAGAAATTCCAAAATTTGGAATAATAGAAATTAAGGAAAGATGAAAACTTAAAGTTGGAGTTAAACTCGCATAAACTTACAAATCAAACATATGTTAGTATCTAGATGATATTAGAAAATTGATGGTTCAATTTTTATGAAATTTTAATATAATAAACTAGACTTTCATATCTACAACTTTATCGAAGGGAAATTTTTATGGATCTAACATTAAAATGTCAAAAAATGAGTTGGAATTTTAGTCACTGCGGAAGAAAATGTAATTCTGCATTCTGGAGCTAGTGTTGGTTTTTGAGCCATAACTCATAATCCAAAACTTAAAAAATTCTAATTTTTGGTGTGTGAAAAGAAATTTATAAAGATAAAACTTTTGCAGTTAAGTTTCTTCAAATTCTAAAAGTATTATATTGAAGTAGTAGCCTTAAACACAAATTCATAATGTCAGAAAAGACTATCTGGGAGCTACTCATAGTTTGGAGGCGATATCTGAAGATCTAACCGTTGGATGAAACTCCAATTTGGTAAGAATATAGTTGACTTATATATCTATAAAGTCATCACTCTAAGGTAATGTTAGATATGAATGTTATAAGAATAAAAAATGGTCAAAAATTAATCTAAGAAAATCTGAATCTGAAAGACAGTATTGGACGTAAGGAAATTCAATTTTTTTTTAAGGCAAAAGTGTCTTTTCATTTAGTAACGGCCATTTTAAGGATTTTTTCCCTATAAATACAGCCTCAAACTCAAATTCAAGCAGAAGAACAAGGCAAGAAACAAGTGTTTACAAAGAGATACAAAAAAATCCATAACTTTGTAAACATAAAATGGTTTCTTCCTACACTTGTGTTTCATCTTTTATGCTCAACTTGTGAGATTTTCTTTGTTATTTGATTGAGTTTTAAACTCATAATTAGTATTGTAAGAGGGAGAATTTATAACTCTTTTAATTTGTGAAAGTTGGGTAAACTCTTGTTGGTTTTGGTTTAAGTGTTAAAATCAAAATAAATGTTATTATTTGAGAGAGACTTGTGGAGTGATTTGGTGATAAAATCACTAAGAAAAGTTTTCTAGTAACTTGGAAGGTAGCGTATAGCAAGTTTTTTAAAGAATAGTAGAGAAATCTCAAAGAAGACACTGAGGAAATGGACGTAAGCAACATTGAAGCCGAACCATGATTGTGTTTGCTTTTCTTCCGTTCTCTTTATATTTATTACAAACACTAGCACTCACTCTTTATTCACGAATATTGAATAAACTTTTTAAGTGCATACTAATTTTTTTATTATTTTTTTCATCTTGACATATTTGCTTTAAAGATTGAAAGTCTTATTTGCAAAAATCTTAAGCAACCCTATTCACCTCCTCTAGTGTTGCTATTTGAGACAACAACTTGCTTAGATTTTAAAATGGGATCCACGTACTTAAAAATTTAATACGATTGTTAAATTTATAAATTTCAATTATATTAGAAGTTAAATTAAAAATACTGATAAAAAATACAGTTGAACTAAGAAAACACAAATAAAAAATTTTAAATAACAATTAGGTGATTTTTCATATAGAAACAACTCTTTATATTTTTAAAATTTAAAAGTACAAAGAAAAATATCAAATATCAATTAGGCTCTGGATTAGTTATTTTTTTAAATTCTAATATTAAATTAAACTAATCACCTTTATTAGATTTGTTTTATTTTGTAAAGCACAAATGATTAATAATAATATTTTTGTTTGAGTTATTTTTTAAAATTAATTAAAATTTATTATAAAATCCTATTTGGCATTCATTGTATTCATCAATCTACTTTTTTCTTTTTTATTTTATAAATATTTGAATAAAATTAGTCTTGGGAGAGTGATTTTTTTTCTAAATTCTAATTTTAATTTTAAATTGGTAGTACAACAAAATGAGTTTTGAAAACATTTCTCTCTCAAACTAACATTCAATAGCTAAAATTGAGTTTTATTTTTAACGAATGGCTGAGATATTTTAAATTCACAAATCCTTTGTTTCTTTGTCCTATATTACAAAACACAACAGTTTTATTTTTTCTTTTGTATACAAAAGCACTAGAATTGTGATATATGATTTTTAGAAATAATAAATATAAAAAAACTCATAGGATTTGAAATGGGAACCATTGTTTTTGGATTCTAAAAAGGAATTCACTTACTCATACATTCCAAAAGAGGACCCACTTGTTTAAAATTTTAATATGATTGTTTAATTTTTATATTTCAATTATATTAGTAATTAAATTAAAAATACAGATCAAAAATGGAGTTGAACTAAAAAAACACAAATAAAAAATTTTAAATAATAATTAGGTTAATTTTCTTATGACACAACTCTTAGTAATTTTAAAATTTCAAAGTGCAAAAAAATATTGAGTATTAATTAGGCTCGGAAGATTTTATTTTTCTTTAGAAAAGAAAAATGACAAGTGTCCATTTAAAAAAATATTAAGACACAATTTGATAAATTTTTAACATTTGTTTAATGGGCCTATAAATTAATCATTATTAAAAGAATAGGGGTATAACAATATTCGGATCTGTTAAAGAAATTTTAGATTTAGGTTTGGTTGGGAAATTATCAGGTACACAATTTTTATATCCACAATCCAAATCTGTTGGGTAATTAAGTACTTTGGCCTAGTTTGAATTTCTTTTCACCCTTGTCCAAGAAAACTTAACGAGAATAATATAATTTTATGTTTTTAATATTAGTATATAATTTTTTTACGATCATTCTAAGTTCGAATTTCGTATTTATATATTATGTCAAAAGTTCATCTCATTTTCTACGATCCTTATTTAGTGAATAATTGAGTTCATCATTTTTTTTCCCCTTAATTAATACTTTATGATAAAATGAGAACTGGTTACCATTAGATTTTTTAGGTAATCCAATTAAGATCATACCTTTTTATATGGTACTTGGATTTTAATAGATCTAAGCATGTGCGCTCATTGTTGAATTCACCTTATTTTAAGAAAATTTATTTTTGTTTGATTAATAAACAAGCCTAGTGTGTGAAAAAAAAAAAAAAAAAATCAGACTTGTCTGGAATGAGTTTGAGTTTGATTAATGTAAGCTCTTATTGATTCCTTTCCAATTAAATATATAGATATATAATTATAATAGTGTCCATAAAAAGTTATACAATATATATATATATATATTTATTAAACATGTTAAACTCAAGTTTGTGAGCATAAAACGAATCGAGTTAAGCGTACCCTCTTAATAAACGAGCCCGAGCATTATTAGACAATAGATGACTTAATTTGAAAACAACATAGCAGAGCACAGTAATCAAATCTGTATCCATCCTCCCCTTTAATTAATTTTCCACACTTTACATATCATTACTATAAAAATGAAATATTAGATCAACGCATTTCACAGGGTCTGGGTCGATATTGTAGTTCCGGCCCTAACAAATGAATGTCCAGTCACACTAGTTGTTGATTGTAAATATTCCAGATATATTCTTCTAATCATAAATTTATTACTTTGCCTTCAAATCTTTGCATTAGATTTGAATGATAACCTCCGACTATCAAAAAATAAATCAATGTAGTTTAAAACAGGCAATTACAAAGACATGTCTCCAAGTCCCTGTGAGTATATATATATATGTGTGTCTTATACCTATTCTTTATAATAAGAACACATTTTTCTTAACCATTTTTATTGTTATAGAAAATCTACTTCTTCTAGATATTAATTAATAAAAGAATTTGTAACTTTAATTTTCATTTTCCTTTCTCTTTCTTTTCCTTAGCATTGTTCTTTGTCCGCCTGTACCATCATCAACGCCATTGGAATGCGACTTTCACTAGTATTGTTGCTATTTTCTGCAGAAGAAGTGGTTGCTATCTCAATAAGGCCGCATTGATCTTTAGAACTCTTTGATGATAGTGTTGATTGAGACTCCTTTGCCTTCCCCCATAACACCATGTATAGCCCGCACACTATCAGAGCACCTCCTAGCACACTGTTACATACCCCAAATAAATAAATGAAAAGAAGGTAAAAATAAAACATGAAATCAACAGTAAATCTAATTGTCTTCATGAGCTTACTTGAGATATGATTTAAAAATATAATTTTGTTAGATGTTATTCTATGTCGGCCTGTGATAAAAGTCACTCTCTTCATATAAAAAATAGACGTCCCTTACTTTAATACCTAGATTTTAAGGTTGAGGCCCCTACTCTTATATGTTGTTAGGCTTCTTTAATATGGTATCAGAGTGGATTTTTAAAATTAAATCTCACCATTGTCCACATTAAGCCTATATCTATGCGGACCAACGTGAGGGGGTTATCAGATGTTGTCCTATATCAGTTTCGTGATAAAAGTCACTCCTCTCATATAGGAGATGGATATCCCTCACCTTAATACCTCAGTTTTGAGGTTGAGACCAATACTTTTATACGTTGTTGGGCTCATTCAACAAATTTCTTATAATAATTGAGTTAGAACTTTGTATTAGTTATAATTTTCTCCTCGGATATTGTTTTGTCCTCAAAATTTATGGTAGTTGGATAATTTAGTGTGTATTTGGAGTGAAAATTTGGTAAGAGAAAAAGAAAGAAAAGAAAAAATATAGAAAAAAAGAGGAGCTAAACATAAGGTTTCAAATACATCTCCTTAATATTAACGTATCAAAAAAATATAATTAAATAAAAATCATTCCTCAATAAATTAATTTTCTGGTGAATTATTTTTAATTTCACAAATTTTATACTAATTTTTTTTTATTTTCTATTTCAAACAAAGCAAGAAAAATAATTTTAAAATATATTTCGTTTTCATTTTTTTTCCGTTAATAAATTTTTGATCTAAATATAACCTAACAATGAGAGTACTATATAAGTAGGAAATCATTACATTAATAAAAGCCCAAGAACTCTTAATTACTATTAAAAGAATAAATTTGAGGTAAAACTAACGTGAAACGAAAAGAAATTTGTTTCCGAAATCAGTTATGAACATATTAAAAAGCAAGGCATCCATGCATACATACTCTAGTAAATAGGAGATGTAAGTGAATAATATATATATATATATATCAAAAGACTTATAACTACATTTGGAAGAACTGATATTTTTCTACCACTGGTTAAAATTAAAAAAATTCATGCAAAATCGAATGTCCATTACGAAAACTATCATGTTGTTCCAAACAAGAAATTGTTTGTTTTGATCAGTATTATTCGACATCGAACCATTTTAAATAACAATAATCTAAAACGAGATTTGATAACAACTTCTAAGTTAATAATATAAATTAAATGATCGCGCACATACATTTATTTATATATATATATATATATATATCTACACATACCTGCCCAAATGTAGCGTTTCGTTCAACAACAAGGAGCCGGCAATGGCCACGACTAGAAGGAGCAAAGGGTTAAAAATTGATACATATAGTGGGCCCCTCAGTTGTACACACCAAGCCATTAAGGTATACACAACCCCACCACCAATTCCCTACAAACATAAGAAAATAAACAAAAGTGATTCAACTATTCCTTTTAATATATTTATATCAATTTTAAAATATATGTATTTATAATTATTATTTTTTAATTTTTTAAAATTATAAAAATGATGATGTATGTTTGGAATTGTATAAAATTGTATAAAAGTTAATGTCTCGTGATTTGTGCAGTGAGTAAAAAAATTAAATTATACAGTCTCGTAATTCGTGTTTATAGAGATTTATAGAATTCTGTATTGGAATGTAGAGTTCCAAACGGAGCCGATATGTCGTTTGTGCAAAAGTAAATTTATACTGACAACGCATTAAATTAAATTTAAAATACACAAAATTATTTCTACAATTATAATATTCATATATGTGAGTAGTGCTGCATAATTAAAAGGGATAATCAAAATAGTCTACTAGACTGATGTTTAGGGGCAAAGCTAAAAAATTATGAGTAAGTGAGCATAAATTATCACACATAAATGGTTGAGTAAAGCAGGTACAATTGTACTGTTATGTATTAAGTTAAAATGTATTTCTTTCATTAGATGAATATAACTGGTATAAAACTAACTCTCTTTTTATTAATTCTCTCGGGTGAGCGTAATTAATATTGAGTTAAAAAAATTCTTTTTTTTTATCGGGCACAATTTAATACAGAAGATAATATAAAAAAATAATATAATTCTTTATTAAGACTTAGTAAAATTTTAGATTTATCCTCCAATAATTACCTCAGTGCCGTTGAAAAATTTATTAGATCATTAACTCTAGGACATGTTCCCTTGGCTAATGGTAATTCTGCCCTCGTTGATGTTGATTTATTAGTAATTAAGTATTAAGATGCATACCGAAAAGGACGCCGCAAGTAATCTAATATTCCACCCCAGCCTCCATTGACTCCAATCAGATCTCTCCATGCACAAAGCAAAAGCCGAAGACTGAATTGCTGCCATGAACATTATCAAAGCATTGGCAGAGCAGGGATAAGGGTAGTTGCGCATCATCTTAGCCTGGCCACAAATTATTTAATTAAGAGAAGCCGTTGATGTACATGAGCCGTCGATTTATATATATATATATAGATGCGTTAGGGACTTCAGTTTGGAGCAATTAATATTAATAATTACCTGAACAATGAACCCTCCTGCCACACTAAGACACACTAAAAGCATTGTTGGAGCTCCCAAAGCGAAATTAGGGTGGTGGGATGTTGCCACTTGTCCGTTGCCCTTGTGCAAAAGGTCAATCGTCGTTGACCAGATTTTGATGTTTGGTCCTTTGTAAAAGCTAAGTAGCATGGCTCCACCTAGGCACGTTAATGTCCCAATCACCTTGGTCATGCCTGCTAGTGTACCCAAACACAGCCTCTCCAATCTATATCCCGATTTGAATATGTATAATTAGGGATGAATCACAAATGCCAAAGAAAGAGGTCAAATTTTTCTAAATTTAAACACAAAAAAAAAAAAAAGAAAAAAACTAATAGTTACAGTAAATTTTGAAGAGACAATTAGGAGTAAAAATTAGTCAAACTAAGCCAAGTTTCCATTTATTCAAGTTTGATTCGAATTATTTAACTGAACTCGATCTCAAACTTTTATATAAATTCGAGTTTGATTAAAAAAAAGAATGGTTCAAAATCAGTTCCCAAATTGCTTGGTACCAAAACATTAATGTTGTTTTAGTTTAAAACATAATAAATAAAATATTTTTTAACATTATAATATAACATCTCTTGACTTGTGAGTTTTTGAGCTGAATTATTCTATATTCGAGCTCGAATTCAATTCAAAATAGGTTACAAATCTAACTTAATTCAAGCTCCTTTTGATTTCGAGTTAAGCTTTTTTCGAGTCTAATTCAATTAACTTGAAAAAAAAAAAAAAAAAAAACCGGGCTCATTTTCACCCTTGTCTATAATTAAAATTTTTTTTTAGCTGCAAAACATAGTAAAAGTAATTTTGCCTGTTGAAGAGTATGGGCCTCCACTGCCATAAGGTAGTTTCATTCTTGTATATAACCTAACACAGATACTAAATTATTGAAAGAACAAGATAGATTAACAAAAAAATTGATATAATTCCCCCCCCCCCCCAAAAAAAAAACTCAATTATTTAACGAATTTATTAAATATAAAAATTTTTAAATAAAAATACAAATATACGCTGTTATAAACCTCAACATGATACCTCGATTGAAATTATATTACGAGCGAGGAATACCTGAAACATATTGCTAAAATAAAGGTCATGGCTGGAGTAAGATTCATCAGTGCACTAGAAAATGTAGCTGATGTCAAATGGATACTTTGTGCAAACAGATTTTGTGACATTGAACCCCTGCCAGTCAAGTTACAAGAAAAATTAATATTTTACTCAACTAGGTTAGGATAAGCATTATAAGTTTTGTGAAGACAAAATTTGTTTAGACAATAACGCAAGCACTTGGTGTGCGAATCATAGTTGGTAGTTATACACATTTGTGGTGCAACCAAAACAGTGCCATGGAAACACTAAAATGTCTCAATTTGTTGATCTCAGAAGCGAAAACATTCAAATAGTTGTGACAATCAGAGGTTGCTTCTTCGACACTCAAAGCTTGGTGCTTGAAAATTCGAGAGTTCTTTCATTTTTACCAGTTAGGCAGGAGATGGATCGATATAATAATTGACTCGGGCGTATCCGGGTCAACTTAGATGCTTCTCTTCTTAAGATTGTAAAGTTAAGTACCTTTCATGGCAAGCTTAAATGCACTTAATCTTAGGGGCTAGAGTTAAGGATTAAGTCTGGAGAATATTCAAACAAGTGATCATTGAGAATTAAATTTAAAATTTTACTAGCTAAACTACATCTTTCAAAATAAACAACTCTAATAATATTAATTTATTCACATGCACAAAATCAGAAATTTAGGCCTAAAAAAGATGTGGAAAAAAATTATAGCTAATGTTATAAATTAAATTTGAAAATAAAATAAAACCTAATTAATATACAATAATAATACATTAATAAAAGTAATTTTATATATCAATCCTTAAAAAAATATATTTTATGTACATATCTAATGTTTAATTAATTATGGTAGTATTAGGGTAGCTTATATTTCGGTTAACTGAACCGTGAGTCAAAAAAAAAAAATCTAACCAACCAATTTCGGTTTTTTTTTTTTTTTTTTTTTGTTGACCAGAAATCAAACTGTTATGAATGATTAACTGTAAACATTAAATCCTAAACTATTCAACAATTAACTGCTCAAATTAGTTTGGGACCCATTTTTATTAATTTTTAAAATAATTATCAACTTTTAACTAATTAATTACATATTCAAAAACATAAAAATAACTAAAAGTCAAACATAATTTGGTAATAATAATAACATAATTTCAGTTTAAATTACTTGAAGGATAAAACCACTAATAATTAAACAAACAATAGAAATAATATATTAATATATGATAAATATATATTATAAAATTTATATTAATAATAAAATTTGGTTGGTTAACCGAACTAACGATTAATGTATATTAACAATTGAAACCGTTGGTTTGGTTAATGAAAATTTTTAGTTTATATTGTTTGATACGGCTCGGTTTTTGGTTTACTAATTTCTTTTTTTTTTTTTTTGCTGACCCCTGTTAGCACTCAAAGACTTTTCATAGGCCATGAAATTCATGAATGATGAATTTTTTTGTGATTTTCCTTTCATATATGATATTTCTAGGGGAATCATCTTCAATTTTGTTTCGAAATTTTGCTTCAACACTCCCTAGCAAAAAGGAAAAAAAAAAATGTACACTCTATAATCGTAGTAGAAACTGACAATTTTTCGTTTGTAAAAACCAAACTTGGATCTTTTTATGTCGTTTTTTCAACATCTTAAGTAG
>QLOD02000029.1:4698860-4710208 GCA_003260245.2 Sideroxylon spinosum | reverse complement strand
GTTAGGGTGATTTTATCCCCCATTTATAAGAAAATTTTGTAGAGCCGATTTGATATTTTTTTTCCTTATTTGGATAAAGAAAATATTAGATTGACATATATCTTTATGGAATTTAATGTGATCTCATGGATATTTGCCTCAATTATAGGCATAAATATTTATCTAATTATAAAAGATTTCAGGATACCAAAAATCCCACTCATTAGACCTTATTTAGATATGAAAAGAATCATATTTTACCAGATCCTATTTTCTTGAGGTTGGCTCGAGATAATTGTGAATCGGTTATTTAAGCGAGGATCTCGGGATCGTTATGAAAACTCTTTACGTCTCGTATCTAGCCTTGCTTAGATCTGGTATGCTCTGATTTCACCCGAGCTTCCTGTGGAAACCGAGCTCCTCCACAAGGTCCGAGCTCCTCATAGAGTCCGAGCTCCCCCGCAAGGTCCAAGCTCCTCCGCAAGGCCCGAGCTTCCCCGCAAGGTCCGAGCTCCTCATAGAGGTAGTTAATCGGGCATATTGACTTTTCCAAGAATTCTCCTCATTAGCTACCCCCCGATTCCCTAGGTTTCTTAGCAGACCTTAGGGAATCTGATGGGACGCTGGACTTATGCACGCGCCATTACTGCGCAGTCACTATTTATTGCATTTGTGCGTGGGACGGTCGCGTCTCTTCAATTGCCCTCCACGTGTCAATCGGAGCTTTGGGTCCCTGATAATCGTGCGGGCTATCGTTCGATTGCTTCCGCGTATCCTGACGCCATTCGCCTTATTCAAAATTAGGTTTTATAAAAAACCCTCTCCCCCTTTTTTTTTTCGTCATTTTCTTCGCGTTTCTTGCTTTCTTGTTCCTGCTTCTTTGTTTCTCTGTTCCTGTTCCCTTGTTCCCGCTTCCGGTAGCCATTGTTGACACTCCGGTGCAGTACTTTTCCTTGCTGGTACGTTCTTATTTTTCTTTCGTATTTTTTTTTTTTTTGGCTTTTATGCGTCATTTTTTCATTCGTAGCTTATGCTATTATTGGAGAGAGCGCCGTTTGTCCAACCTCATAGGTTTCTTAGATAACCCCATTTTTCTCAAATCCGTTGCCTCGGTTCTAATCTTCGAGTATTATAGCAGTAGGATGTGTTTGCTGAGCATTCCAGAACTTATGGCTCCACCTCGTCGAAGATTACTTCTCTCCAAAGAAGAAGAAGAGGAAGAAAGTCCACAGACCAGGCCCGTTCATCCGGCTCACGTCTCGACCCTTTCGATTAGGGAGCCCTTCGAGAGTAGCCCGGCAACTCGTCAAGGGCCTGTTTCTTCGTTTGGGAGGGATAAGGTGGAGCTCGACTGTGCCGATTTCTTTTCGGTGATAGATCGAGCTCGTCTGAAGAAGATTTTGACTGCATACCAGCCCCCAAAGCATTTATCTTATAGATGGCCCGCTCCCGGGGATACCGCTTGCTCTCCTGCTACGCCAGGGGTTGTTACTGTTTATGAAGCCTCGCTTGCAAGCAGACTTCGGTTCCCCTTGGCTCACCCTATTCGAGAGGTATTCGCTCGGTTGAACCTAAACCCAGCCCAGCTAGTGCCAAATGGTTGGAAGATCTCGGTGGCTTGTGCGGTCATCTAGAAGGCTGCCACCAATGAACATCTTTGGCTGACGAATTTCTTTATTGCTATCGAGTGGTTGAGATCGGTCAGGGTTGGTATTATTTTACTGCACGATCAAAGGAACTGAACTTGGTAGTAGGGTGTCCTTCCTCGGTCAAACACTGGAAGGACAAATTTTTCTTTATGTATAGGGATGGCTGGGAGTTCCAACCTTGGGAGACGGATGAAGACCGGTTGATCCATTGCCCACTAGCTTGGGGTCGGCCCGGTGATAGGGGTACGTTCTTTTCGCATTTAGTCTGTACTTTTTTTTTTTTAGCTTAGGGTTGTTCTCATCCATTTCTCGTTACCTCATTCAGCCAAAGTTCGGCCCCAACTCTCAGAGGTGTAGTTGGGGAGGGTGAAGTTAGCGAAAGGATATTTCGCCCACCATTTCAGCGTGTTGGTGACTGCCGAGAATCTGGCAGAGCACTTACTTGGCCCCGAGCCGAGCGAGGAAACCCTTCAGATCAAACGTGAGAGGAGTGAGTTTTAGGTTGTCTTTATTTTAAGTTGCTATAATGCGTACCTGACGTCTTTTTTGTTTGTAGATACTGACATTGATGTTTCCAATCTTTCTCGATCCGAGCCCATGAAGTT
Organism: Sideroxylon spinosum; assembly: GCA_003260245.2. Classification (NCBI taxonomy): domain Eukaryota; kingdom Viridiplantae; phylum Streptophyta; class Magnoliopsida; order Ericales; family Sapotaceae; genus Sideroxylon; species Sideroxylon spinosum. The sequence goes on along the minus strand of QLOD02000029.1, from coordinate 4,707,975 downwards.
CAATAAGGAGAAGTACAAGAGCTCAGGGAGGAAGCCGACTTCCACCTCGGAGGGTCGGCTGAGGAAAAAGCAACGGGTGGCCGATTCCAGTACTTTTGAGGAATGGGTTCCCGAGGTCGACCCTCAAGAAGGGCAGCCCACTCTGGCATCTCCCTCGGGAGCTCTGACGTCTGCTCCTGCTGCTGAAGCCCTGACCTCGGTCGTCGTTGGATCCCCTAGCGTCTCTGCTCCCACTCAGGAGACCGGTTCTCCTGCTTCTCAACCGGATCGGGTTCCCAATCTATTGAACGATGCCTAGCTGGCCATCAAAAGGATGGAAGGGGTCATCACTCTCGACGATTTGGCGCGGACGCGGGACGTTCCGGTTGGCCGGCTTACCAGAGAGATAACACACGGCTTAGCCAAGGTATAAGTTAATCTCATGCCCATATGTATACATGTTGATCTCATGCCCATATGTATACATGTTGATCTCATGCCTATTATTATTATTTTTTTAGGTGTTGGTCTGTGCCTCCGAGCTCGGCATTCGATACGTAGAGACTAGACGAGACTTCAACGAGGAATCTAAGAAGAGCGGGTTGATAAGCGTTAGGGTCGCTGAGCTCGAGGCCGAGCTGAGGGAAGTCCGAGCCAAGGCGGAGGCCGGTGCTTCAGAATTGGCCAACTTCGAGAGTGGTCGAGAAGCGACGGTCGCCGAGGTCGAGCGTCTGAAAGCTGCTCTCGTCTCCGAGTCAGATCTAAAGCAGCGTGCTGAGGAGCTGGTGGCAGAGAGGGCGGTCTACTTGGAGGAAGCCCACGGCTGGGTGGAGTCGGCCAAAGTGGAGGCGGTCGAGGCTTTTAAAGATGGAGATGAAGCCCAAGATTGGCTGATCGAGACCTATCAGGAGGGTTTTGAGGATGCGAAGAAGGAGATCCTCAAGCTATATCCTGATTTAGACTTGTCGTCGGTTTCGGCCATTGGAAGTCCGAGCCACGATTAGCCGTTCGCCTCATTTTTATTTATTTATTTATTTATTTTTGTGGGAGTCCTAGAATTCCCTTTTAATGTAAAAACGTTTGATCAGTAATACATCTATTTTTTCCAATTTTGTGTTCATCATACTATAACTGATGTAATGTTTTCTGTGTGCTTGTGTAGTAATTTCGATCTTGATTTCGTTTGGTTAGATATGAAGTAATGATGTTCTAACTCAAATATTAAGAACGGTCTGTGATGTAGTAGGACAAGTAGAGAAAAGAGTATTAACTTATCTAGGCATCTTCCGATCGACCGAGTTGTCGTGTTACTCGTGGGGTTCCGAGTTCCATAGCTGCAGGGTCCGAGTTTCATCCTTTTGATCTCGTCGTGGCACTCCGAGCTCCCTCAATGTGAGGTCCGATCTTTAAAATTGTGGAGCTGCTCCTCAGGCTCTTTTGGCTTAGCGGATAGGTATTTCTCTGTCGGTCGGCTTCTCTCGGACCGACCGGTCTATTGATTTATCGAACTGCCCCTTAGGCTCTCTTGGCCTAGTGGGCGGGTATTCCTTCGTCGGTCGACCTCTCTCGGACCGATCGATCTGTCTTTTTGTCGAACTGCCCCTTAGGCTCTCTTGACCTAGCGGGCCGGTATTCCTTCGTTGGTCGGTCTTTCTCGGACCGACTGATCTATCGAATGTCGAACTACCCCTTAGGCTCTCTTGGCCTAGCGGGTTGGTATTCCTCCGTCGGTCGCCTCTCTCTAACCGACCGATCTGTCGATTTGTCAAACTGCCCCTTAGGCTCTCTTGGCCTATCGGGCAGGTATTCCTCCGTCGGTCGGCCTTTCTCGGACCGACCGATCTATCGATTTGTCGAACTATCCCTTAGGCTCTCTTAACATAGCAGGCAGGTTGTACCTGCTGTTAGGTTATTACACATTGATCTGAATCAATCACACATTGATCTGAACCAAAATAGTTTTATTTAAACAGAATCTCAATGTTTATTAGACACACAAATAGAAATGAAAATATTAATCTAAGCATAGTAGGGTTTCAGGTGTTCCACACGCCAAGGGTGAGGTAGAATCTTTCTGGTTCCATCCTTGAGCCAGTAAGTCCCCTGGCGTTTGTACGAGGCAACCACATAGGGCCCTTCCCAGTTCGGACTGAGCTTGCCTTCCCGAGCATACCTAGTAGATTGGTTTACCCGTTTGAGGATGAGATCTCCAACTATGAAATTTCTCGGGCTAACTTTCTTTTTGCGATATTTTCGTATCTTCTGCTGGTAAGCGGCTACGCGGATTGCGGTTTTCAGTCTTCTTTCTTCTAAAATGTCAAGATCTAGATGCAATGATTTTTCATTAGCTTCCTTGTTGTGGAGTTCAAGTCTTGCAGAATGTATTCCCACCTCAACCGGAATTACGGCCTCCATGCCAAAGGCAAGAGAGAATGGAGAATGTCCGGTAGGGGCCCTTTCAGTAGTTTGGTAAGCCCGCAGTATGCTGGGTAGTTCATCTGCCCATGTTACCTTCGATCTTTCTAGCCTGGTTTTAATTATCTTCAGTAGGGATCTGTTCGTTACTTCGACCTGCCCATTGGCCTGAGGGTGTTCGGCTGATGAGTAGTGGTGGCTGATACCGAGTTGTTCACAAAGCTCGTTGAACTGGCGTCCTTCGAACTGCTTCCCGTTGTCAGTGATAACTGTTCGGGGGATTCCGAATCTGCATATTATTCCTTGCCACAGAAATTTCTTTATGTTCTGTTCTGTTATGTTTGGTAAGGCTTCAGCCTCGACCCATTTAGTAAAATAGTCGATAGCGACTACCGTAAACTTTCTCTGACCTTTTCCTACGGGTAAGGGCCCGATGATATCAATTCCCCATTAGGTGAAAGGCCAAGGGCTCTGGATGGGGGTCAACTCTTGAGGCAGTAACTTGGGTATGTTGGCGAACCTCTGACATTTGTCGCATTTCTTAACCCGGTCTTGAGCGTCCTTCTTCATGGTGGGCCAGTAATAGCCTGCTCGTAGGGCCTTTTTTGCCAGTATTTTCCAGCCTAAGTAGTTTCCGCATACCCCTTCGTGGATCTCTCTTAAAACATAGTTGGCCTCTTCCTCACTTACACATCGGAGCAAAGGCGTAGTATATCCTCGTGTGTATAGGATGTGATTCAGCATTACGTACTTGGGGGCTCGGTACAGGATCCTTCTCCGTTCACTTTGGTCTTCCAGGAGGGTGCCTTGTTCGAGGTAGTCCAGGATCGGCTTAGCCCACAAAACTTCCGTTTCAATTTGCTGAACGTCGTCTTCGCGGATACTTGGGAAGTCCAGTGTCTCCATTGGTACGTCCGGGTCTACGTCGGCTGAGGAGGCTATTTTTACCAGTCGGTCAGCCTCTTCATTCTCCGCTCTCGGGACTCGTTCGAACTCGATTACTGAGAACTTTTTGGCTAGGCTTCTGACCAATTGGCAATACTTCATCATGTTCTCTCATCTGGCTTCGAACTCTCCTCGGACTTGTCCTATCACTAGCTGAGAGTCGCTACGTACTTTCACTTGGTTTACCCCCAATCTTTCCGCCATTTGGAGCCCAACTAAGAGAGCCTCGTATTCCGCTTCGTTGTTAGAGGTTCGAAAATTGAATCGTAGGGCATATTCAAATTTGTACCCCTCGGGAGAGACCAATACAACCCCGGCTCCGCCCATCTCCTGGGTGGATGATCCATCTACGTTTAATCGCCATATTTGTTCTGGGTTGTCTTCTTAAGGGGCTTCGACTGCTGTGAACTCGGCGATGAAATCAGCTGCCGCTTGACCTTTTGTTGCCTGTCTCGGCTTGTAATGGATGTCGAATTGGCTGAGTTTGACCGACCATTTGACCAACCAACCCGAGGTCTCCGGCTTCTACAATATATTCTTCAAAGGTTGGTCTGTCAAAACCACGATGGTGTGGCTTTAGAAGTAAGCCCTGAGTTTTCGGGCCGAGCTAACCAGGGCTAAGACGAGCAACTCCATCCTTGGGTAGCGTTCTTCTGCTCCCTTCAGGGCCCCGCTGGTGTAGTACACTGGCTTTTGTACCCCTTCTTCTTCTTTTACTAGAGCCGAGCTGACCGCTGTTGTCGAAATGACTAGGTATAGGTATAGTTGTTCCCCAGGAATGGTTTGACTAAATAAGGGGATTACTCCAAGATATTATTTCATTTATTGGAATGTTCCTTCACATTCATCGTTTCACTCGAAAGCTTTTCTCAACACCTTGAAAAAGGGGAGACATTTGTCTGTAGATCTTGAGATGAATCGATTCAGGGCTGTGATTCGTCCAGTAAGATTTTGCACTTCTTTGATTTTTTCGTGGGGATTGCATCTCTGGAATAGCTCGGACCTTCTCAGGGTTTGCCTCTATGCCTCGGTGGGAAATCATGAAAGCTAGGAATTTTTCGGAGGTTATTCCAAATGCACACTTCGCTGGATTCAGTTTCATCTGGAATTTTCTGAGCGTGTTGAACGTCTCATTGAGGTCGGCCAGGTGATTGTTTGCTTCTTTGCTTTTTACAAGCTTGTCGTCCACGTAAACCTCCATGTTGCGGTCAATCTGTGTTTTGAACATCAGGTTGACCAATCGTTGGTAGGTTGCTACGGCATTCTTTAATCCGAACGGTATGACTCTATAACAATATAGGCCCCGGTCGGTAATGAAAGCGGTGTGTTTCCGGTCTTGCTCTGCCATTTTGATTTGGTTATAACCTGAAAATGCGTCCATGAAGGAGAGTACCTGATGTCCTATGGTTTAGTTCACTAGCGAATCGATTGCTGGGAGTGGAAAGCTATCCTTGGGGCAAGCTTTGTTTAGATCTGTGAAGTCAACGCACATCCTCCACTTCCCGTTAGATTTCTTGACCATTACCACATTTGATAACTAAGATGGATACTGTACTTCTTGGATGAAATTAGCTTTTAACAGCTTCTCCACTTCCTCTGCTATGGCCTCATTCCGTTCTTGGGTGAAGACTCTTCTTTTTTGTTTTACCGACTGAGCTTCCGGGCAGATGTTAAGATGGTGAGCCATCACTTTGTGTCTATTCCTGGCATGTCTTTATGGGACCAAGCAAAAACATCAGAGTTTTTCTCTAAGAACTCTGTGAGCTCTTTTTTCAGGGACGGGGCAACTGATGCTCCAATTCTCACAGTTCTGCTGAGATTCCGATCTCCGATCGTGACCTCTTCAATGTCTTCGTTGGGCTTTCCCCTCATAACTTCTTCCTCATCTTTTACTTCCAGTTCTTCTACTATTATGGCCTCACGTCGAGCATCTTTGAGCGATAAGACATAACATTCCCTGGCCACTTTCTGATTTCCTTTGGCTACCCAAATTCCTTGCTCAGTTGGGAATTTGAGCAACAGATGATAGGTTGATACCACCGCCTGGAATTGGTTTAACGATCCTCTTCCCAATATGGCGTTATACGCCGAAGGATGATCTACTACTAAGAAGTTCACCATTTTAGTTGCTTAGTTGGGTTCCGTTCCCATGGTGACTGGGAGGTTGATAGACCCGATCGGCTCTACACGGTCCCCTGCAAACCTGACTAACGGCGTGTGGACTGGCTGTAGTTTCTTCTTTCCGATGCCCATCTGCTCAAATGCTCTCCAGTAGAGGATGTCTGCTGAGCTACCACTGTCCACCAATATCCTCTGAATCTGAAAGTTTGATATAATTACCGAGATGACTAAGGGATCATCATGCGGGTGGCTTAACTCCGATGCTTCTTCTTCAGTAAAAGTGATCGGCGGGGTCTCTGCCTTCATCTTTTTTGTTGGCTGTTCCACGTGCATTACTTCTTTTTCCCTTATTTCCTTAACATGCTTTTTTCGAGCAGAGGAGGACTCGCCTCCACCCGTAAATCCTTTTGAGATCATTTTGATTTCTCCTAACGGTTGCTCGCCCTGGTTTCTTCCATATGGGTTTCTTTTAGGCAGGCTTCTTCGTGTTGGGCTCTTCCGGGCTTCTCGTCCTCCTTACGATTGGCCAGTCACAAATCCGTTGTACTTACCTTTACGAATGAGGTCTTCTACCAACCTTCTTAAGTCGAAGCACTCTTCTGTGTCGTGTCTGTGGTCCCGATGGTACAGGCAATACTTGGACCTGTTTCTGGATTCGGGTAGAGCCCTCAACTCTTTCGACCATCTGAAATCCGGATCATTCTTTGTCGCATAAAGTACGTGTTCTATAGGTGAATTCAGAGGGATAAAGTCTCGGCTCTATCTGGTGGATCGATCTGTTCCATCATCGGATCGGCTGCCTGACCCGGAAGACCTACGCGCCTTTTGCATCTGGTCATTTTTTACTTCGTTCAGTGTCTTTCGCTCTGATTGAGCATTTGTCTCTGTATCTCGTCGAGCCTTCATCGCATCCTATGTGTTCATATGCTTTTGAGCCTTTCCCATGAGATCCGCCATGGCGGCCGGTGGGTTTTTTGCCAATGAGAAGGCCCGCCCAAGTTTAAGGCCGCTCATGAATGCCGTGAGGGCCACCTTTTCGTCGACCTCATCTATCTCTAGCATCTCCCGACTGAAGTTGCTGACATAATCCTTAAGGGATTCATCTCTCCCCTGCCTGATTGTTAGCAAATGGCTCGTTGGTTTTCTCCTCCTCTGACCACCGATAAAATGGGAGGCAAATAACTTGCTGGGATGCTTGAAGTCTCCTATAGAACCTGGTTTGATTTTGTTAAACCAAGCGCGTGTAGGGCCTTTTAATGTAACGGAAAAGGCTCGACATTTGATTTCATCTAGGACTGCATGCAAATGCATGGCGGAGTTATATGTATCCAGGTGATCCAAAGGGTCTTGGGGACCGTCGTAGGTTTCCAGAGATGGTATTTTAAACTTTGAAGGGAGAGGACACTCCATCATGGCTGGGGTGAACGGAGTGCCTATTCAGTCGATGATAGCCTCCACCGTGTTGGGGTTTTGTACGGCAGCCACGGCTCCGTCGATCTGAGCTTGTATGGCCTTCATCCTCCGTTCTATATTTTCGTTGTATTTTGCCTTACCCAGTTGTTCTACGATTCCAAAACGTGGCATCGTCTCGCTATGGGCCTCGTCTTCTGTGGTCGTCATATTCCCTCGAGGTTATTCTGGTCGTCCTTCGTTTTCTCCGACAACCCCCTTATCGCCATTTGTGTGTATAGCACCACCATTTCCACCGTTACGAGGGTCGTTCGAGGGATTGTGATTTGGTAGAGGCGGAGGGGGTGCTATTCGATCCATTCGGTCCATAATTGCTTGCAAGGTTGAGGCCATACCCGCGACTTGCCGTTCCATTATGGCAATCCTGCCATCTCCCTGGTTTTGGTTCTCCTTGAAGAGGATTGGCTATGAATAGTTCGAATGCCGGGTCTAGTTCGGACCATGAAAAGCGTGAACTATCGTCGTTTCCACAGACGGCGCCAACTGGTGATGCTGAAATTTCGTGGTCCTCAATCTGGGCCTTCGAGAACTCGATCTGCCAGAAATTATGAAAATTTGTCCGCCGTGAACACCGGTGTGGTGCCTGCCAAAGAATCTCCGATGCTCAAGTTAGCACATATGACAGGGTTTTTTATCGTATATGGAAAGAGAGAGAATTATCTCATAGCTGTTAGAGTGATTTTATCCCCCATTTATAAGAAAATTTTGTAGAGCCGATTTGATATATTTTTCCTTATTTGGATAAGGAAAATATTAGATTGACATATATCTTTATGGAATTTAATGTGATCTCATGGATATTTACCCTAATTATAGGCATAAATACTTATCTAATTATAAAGGATTTTAGGGTACCAAAAATCCCACTCATTAGACCTTATTTAGATAAGGAAAGAATCATATTTTACCAGATCCTCCTTTCTTGAGGTTGGCTCGAGATAATTGCGAATCGGTTATTTAGGTAAGGATTTCGGGATCGTTATGGAAACTCTTTACGTCTGGTATCTAGCCTTGCTTAGATATGATAGGTTTTGATTTCGCTCGAGCTTACTGTGAAAACCGAGCTCCTCTACAAGGTCCGAGCTCCTCATAGAGATAGTTAATCAAGCATATTGACTTTTTCCAAAAATCCTCCTCATCACATACTTTATTAGTAGTACAATAGCAAGTCCTCGGCATGATTGTGAAAAAAATTAAAATTTAATGTTGCAATAATAGCTAGTATGCTGGTGAAATTTCTTATACTTATGACCACGATTTCCCACTAGAAAAATGATTAATTATTGTGATTTGGTTCTTCTGGCGTCTTATCCTTGTTTGTTTTATTTGTATTTAAAAATAAATTAATCGTCCACCACGGATAAGATTTGTCCGCAACTTTTCACGTTGTTCTTTTCTTTATTTTTAAATATTAAGCAATTAGTTGAGTAAGAATCACGAAATATCTATCTGATTACGAGTTATGGATATGATTTAACAGATGAGCTCGTTTGATATACAATTTTTTTTTTGTAATTTTTAATAAAAATATTAAAAATTACCAACAAAATTTAAAACTTGGGAAAATGGGCGAAATTCACCAACTTTCACAAGGAAAAAAAAAACTTTTATCAAATTTTTTTAATTTCTTCATCAACTTCAATTTTTTTTTTCCACTTTGGTAGTTTTAGGTGAAAAAAAAAAAAACAATTGATATAAAAGAGATACCCAACGAAATTTAATTAAAAAAATTAACAAAAATTAATAACTTTTGTGATTTTTGATATATTATGGTGTGTGAAGCATCATACAAAATTAATGTTTATCAATTTTTTTAATTTTTGTTAATTTTTTTAATTTTTACCAAACATTCAATCTCAATTAACACGTGTCAAAACTATGTTTAAGTTAATAAAAATTTGGGCTATCAAATGGGGGTCTAAGTAACGAAAGAAATAAATTAATTACATGCATTACATGTTTAAAACTTGTACCAATTAATTAGGCCATTTATAAATTGACATTAACTCAGAGTAAGTACTGGCATTGCACCAGCAAGCAAGCAAGCAAGCAAGCAAAGAATGGCCTTATTATTACGAGTGTTGAAAAACTACTTTTGCTCCGAGCTGTTCAACGACAATCCTTTCTTGTTCATTCTTCCCCTCCTTATTCCCCTCCTCATCTTCCTCAAGTACAACGGCAAAGT
>QLOD02000029.1:4685317-4697233 GCA_003260245.2 Sideroxylon spinosum | reverse complement strand
GGGGAGGAAAAGCCCGAGCGAGGACAGCTTGGACGTCTGAGGCTTTTTTTCTTTTTTATGGGGTGCTCGCGTTTTGGGATATATATACGATGATGCTGAAATTTCGTGGTTCTCAATTTGGGTTTTCAAGAACTCGATCCGTCGGTAATTATAAAAATCTATTCACCGTGAACACCGGTGTGGTGCCTGTCAAAGGATCTTCGATACTTAAATTAACACAAGTGACAGGGTTTTTGTATAAAAAGAGAGAATTATCTTATCTGAGTTTTGGACAGTTTTTTTGTAGAGCAAGAATGGCTTACCTTTTCTTCAAGTTTCAACATGTATATATACATAAATCCACTGAACCTGCATGAATTCCATGCATGGGGGAACATTCGATCATTCCCTCTTATCCATTCAGGTGATAACACGTTTATTGCCAATCCCAATGACGATTCTCATGATCAGTTATCAAAACCGATATTAGGCGCGTTGCATGTAAATCGTCGGGTATCGCAGAACGTGTCGGAATAGTGGTTTGCTCACGTTCAACGCAATTGGTTGGGAGGTCAGGTCTGATAGATCCGACCTAGGACGATTGGGATGTATTATATTTCCCAGCTGGCCTTGTTCTCACTCGGAAAGTTCCGAGCTTCTCTCATGATCCATCTCATAAAGGTATGGCCGAACTGTCGGGGAGTTAAATCACTGAAGGATCCAATCTCGATCCTAAACTAGAAAGGTCCGACCTCAACCTCGTATTTAGAAGAGTCAATCCTCTTCCGAGCCTGAGGGTCAGGCCGAGCCGTGAGGAAACCGAGCCTTGTGGTTTGACCCGAGCATATTTTCACGCTTGAATGGACCGGACTTCTTCACGATTCATCTGACCCATTGAGCTCGGACAAATTGGATCGATGAGTTTTGGAAATCAATCTTGGGTCATTAAAGTCTTTTCACCCACTCTGAAAACCCTCCTCATCAATTGCCCCCGATTCCCTAAGTTTCTCAGCAGACTTTAGAGAATCTGTCAGGATTAGGGTTTAAATGCTCGCCGTAATCACGCGGCCAACATTATTGCGCACGCATATCCGACGGCTGCGTCTTTTCTTATGCCTACCAGGTGTCGCTCCCCAGTTGGTCTCTTCTTCTTCTGTGGGGATCGCGTTTTCTCATTGTGCTCCACGTGCTTGCATCCCTGCCGTTTATTGTTAAACCCGTCCTTTTTAAACGTCCCTTGCTTCTTCGTCTTCACACTTCTTCCCGCGTTTGAGAAATTCGTGTGTTTCTGCTTCCTCTGCTCTCTCCCTAGTACGTTTCTTGGTTTTCGCATTGCTTTTTTGGGTATTTCTCATTCGTCTTCATCTTAATCTTGTTCCATGGTTACGCATGAGAGAATGATTCTTCCTGAAACCTCTGTTGAAGCCACTGTCCGTACGACGATGGAGGTGGATGTCCCCATTCCACCACAAGCTTGAGGTTTCGAACTGCACTCTAGTGACACCCTTCTAGAGGAAACTTCTACCTCAGGAAGGGAAATACCTCACCTAGATTGTGTTGGTATTTTGTTTAGGGTCGACAAGCATAGATTGAAGAAGCTCCTTAAGTCCTTCCAGCTGCCCAAAAACCTATCGTATCGTTCGTTGGCCCCTAACGATTCGGCATGCTCTCCCACCATGCCCGGGGTTGTGGCTGTTTACGAGGCCGCTCTGTCTAGTGGCCTCCGTTTTCCTTTGGCAAGACCGATTCGAGAAGTTCTAGCCCGGCTAAATTTGAACCCAGCCCAGTTAGTTCCCAATAGTTTGAAGATCCTGGTGGGCTGCGCGGTGATCTGGAAAGCAGCCACCGGCGAAAGCCTTACTGCAAATGAATTTCTGTATTGCTATTGAGTCGTAGAGTCGGGGTGAGGTTGGTACTATTTCAGCGCTCGGTCAAAAGAGTTCAACCTCGTGGATGGTTATCCCTCCTCGATAAAATATTGGAAAGATTATTTTTTCTTTATGCATGGAGATGGGTGGGAGTTCCAACAGTGGGAGACAGAAGCTGATCGAGCCATCCGATGCCCGCTTACCTAGGGTTACCCCAGTGAAGAAGGTACGTTTTATTATCCGATTTGAGTTTTGTCCGATCTGGACTTTATCTAGCTTTTTCGTCTAACCATAGGTCTCTTCCATATTCAGCTAAAGCCCGACCAGATCTGTCTAGGGCCCAACTAGCGAGGGTGAAGATAGCTCGGGAATACCCCACTCATCATTTCAGCATTCTGCTGACAGCTGAGAGCTTGGCTGAGCACATGCTCGGTCCCAAACCAAGTTTAGAGGCCTTGGAGCTCGAACGTGAGAGGAATGAGTCGTGTTTTGCATTAATATTCATTATTATTATTTCACATCTGATATTGTTTTTTCCCCTTAGATTCCGACGTCTCTGCTGCTGATTTCGACCGATCTAAGACAATGAGGTTCAACAAGGACAGATATAAGAGCTCTGGCCGGAAACCATCCTCCAGCTCGGAAGGTCGGCTGCGAAAGAAACAGAGGGTAGCTGACCCCAGTACTTTCGAGGAGGGGATAGCGGAGGACGCCCAACCTATCTCTACGCTTGCCCTCGAAGCCGCTGCTCCGGCTCCGGTTCATGAGATCCCTACTGTCGAAGCTCAGAAGGTGACCGAGGATGCTGATCTTCCTGCAGCCCAACAAGAAGAGGGCGGCTCAGGCATGGCGACCGGGCCAAGTCACGTGCCCAATTTATTGGATGACGCCCGGGTCGCCATTAAAGGAATGGAAAGCGTCATCATTTTCGACGATCTGGCTCGGACGCAGGTCCTCTCGATCGGTCGTCTTACCCGCGAGATCGCACACGACCTCGTCAAGGTATGGCTCGGTTTCTTTTTTTCTTTTTCTTTTTTACCATATTAATTTATACCATATTTCAGGTGTTGGTTTATGCATCTGAACTCGGCACTTGTTATGTGGAAACTAGCCGCTCACTGAATAAGGAAAACTTCATGAGCGAGCTCCTTCAGATCAGCGTTAATGAATTCGAGGTAGAGCTACGCAAGGCTCGGGCCAAGATCAACGATGCTACGGACAACCTGACGATAGCCAACCATGCCCGTGATGACACGGTTGCTAAGGCCCAGGGCCTGGCTTCCACTCTTGCAAACGAATCGAGCATGCGTCAGTGGGCCGAGGAGCTAGCGGCTGAGGGGAAAGCCCAACTGGAGGAGCTACGCAGCACCATAGAGGCAGAGAAAATAAAGGCCATCGAGGCTTTCAAGGATGGCGATGAGGGTCAGGACTGGCTGGCCGAAACGTATCAGAAAGGGTTTGAGGACTCCAAGAAGGAGGTTCTCAAGCTTTATCCAGACCTGGATTTGTCATCAGTCCTGGCCCTTGGTGCCCCCGACCAAGATTGACCCCCCTTTTATGTACTTTTGGAACGATTTTTTTTTTTTGCTTCTGGAAGATGAATGTACTTTTTTCATGAATTCTTATCTTGAATTCCATCCTTGAGTTCCTGGACTTACGTGCGCTAAGTATTTCACACAAGTATTCCCGAACTATAGAATAAAATAAATTATTTGACCTCGAACTGTTGAATTCAATGATCCTAAGTTTCCTTAAATATCTCCGATCTAAAGACCACTTCCAATATTGAAACCTCGGATCCTTGAATGGTTCCAAATGAGAACGGAGTAATCATAATTAAGCTATGATTGAGTACCTCATTAGGTTATCGTTAATTTCCGCAATGAATTAAAATAAATTGTAGCCGAACCGGTCTCGGTTAGCTTTTCCGAGCCGCCAAGCCGCTGATTCTCTTCCTCAGTTTTTTTTTAAAGCGAGTGGAACAATAAAAATAGATGAATACCTCATTGAACTGATTGTTGACGTTTCCTTCAGTCAGCTCTCCCTTGCTGCCGGGCTATAGTTTTCCCTCGGTCCGCTATCCTGAGCTGCCGAGCTGTAGATCGTCTTTTGGGCACTCGGCCCTTTGGTTATCGTTTTCCCTCGGTCAGCTCTCCCGAGCTACCGAACTGTCGATTCGTCCTTTGGGCGCTCGGTTTGGACTGTCGCTTCCCTCGGTCAGCTCTCCCGAGCTACTGAGCTGTCGGTTCGTCCTTTGGGCGCTCGGCCCGGACTGTCGCTTTCTCTCGATCAGCTCTCCTGAGCTACCGAGCTGTCGAGTCCTCCTTTGGGTGCTCAGCCCGGACTGTCGCTCCCCCCGGTCAGCTCTCCTGACCTACCAATCTGTCAGCTCGTCCTTTGGGTGCTCGATCGGGACCGTCGCATTCTCTCGGTCAGCTCTCCCGAGCTACCGAACTGTCGATTCATCCTTTGGGCGCTCGGCCCGGACTGTAGCTTTCTCTCAGTTAGCTCTCCTAAGCTGTCGAGCCGTCGAGTCCTCTTTTGGGCGCTCGGCATGAACTGTCGCTTTCCCCCGGTCAATTCTCCTGAGCTACCGAGCTGTCGGTTCGTCCTTTGGGCGCTCGGCCCGGACTGTCGCTTTCCCTCGGTCAACTCTCCCGAGCTGCCGAGCTTTTAGTTAGTCATGCATAGTGACAAGTTGGTAGGAACTTTTATTTCATTTGAAAACCAAAAAGTACATCTTTGGTCACAGTAAAACAAAACATTCGTCCTGAAAATTTCAAACATAATAAAACTTCAAATGTTCAATGTGCAATAGGTGAGGGAGTCCTTTCCCATTTAGATCTTTCAACCAATACGTTCACTCCCTGGCTGACGAGGCTACGACGTATGGCCCTTCCCAGTTCGGCCCGAGCTTCCCTTGGTTGGGTCCCGTGTTGATTGGTTTACTCTTTTAAGGACGAGGTCCCCCACTGCCAAGCTCCTTGATTTCACCCTTTTTTCCGTGATATTGCCTCATGCGCTGCTGATATGCCTCCGTTTTGATGGCAGCTTGGAGCCGCTTATCTTCTAACAGATCGAGATCGACTCTCAATGATTCTTGGTTGGGCTCTTGTTCATAATGTGAGGTTCGTAGGGAAGGTAGACCAATTTCAACTGGAATGACTGCTTCCGTGCCGAATGCTAAGGAAAATGAAGAGCATCCGGTTGGTGTTCTTTACGCAGTTCGGTATGCCCATAATATGCTCAGTAGTTCCTCGGCTCACAATCCCTTGGATTTTTCGAGACGAGTTTTGATGATCTTCAGGATTGACCTATTTGTCCCCTTGACCTGTCCATTAGCTTGAGTATGCTCCGGGGATGAGTAATGATGGCTGATACCGAGCTGTTTACAGAGCTCGTTGAACTGTCGTCCCTCAAATTGTTTTCCATTGTCGGTAATTATCACTCTTGGAATCCCAAATCTGCATACTATCCCTTGCCATAGGAATTTTTTCATGTTTTGCTCCGTGATGCTCAGTAAAGCCTCCGCATCGGCCCATTTTGTGAAGTAGTCAATGGCAATCACCGCAAACTTTCTCTGACCCCTTCCTATCGGCAAAGGATCGACAATGTCTATACCCCATTGAGCGAACGGCCATGGGCTTTGGATAGGGGTTAACTCCTGAGCTGGCAGTCTTGGTATGGCGACGTAGCTTTTACATTTATCACATTTTTGGACCAAGGCCTGGGCGTCTTTTTCGATGGTCAGCCAATAATACGCAGAACGGAGCACTTTCTTGGCCAATGCCTTCCACCCGGAATGATTACCGCAGATTCCTTCATGGATTTCCCTCAAGACGTAGTCAGCTTCCCTTCCATTGGCACAACGGAGAAGTGGCATTGTAGCCCCTCTCCGGTATAGCACCCCATCGATCATCAGATACCGAGCTGCTCGGTATTAGATACACTCGTTCATTTTGATCCTCCGGGAGCAATCCTCTTTCCAGATAATCCATGATTGGCCGTGCCCATGCCACCTCTATCTCGATCAGCTGTACCTCGGTCGAGCGTATACTCGGACAATCTAACACTTCGATGGGTATGTCCGACCTCTGTTTGTTCAAGAAAGCTGCCCGAGCTAACTAATCTGCATCTCCGTTTTCTTGCTTCGGGACACGCTCGAATGTAATTTTTGGAAATTTCCGAGCTAGATCTCTAGCCACACGGTAATATTCCTTATTGTTATCCCCTTTAGCGCCATATTCCCCATTCATTTGTTCTACAACGAGCTGTGAGTCGCTCCGAACAATTAATTGCGCTGCCCCCATTCTTCGAGCTAACCGGAGGCCAGCGATTAAGGCCTCGTAAAATCGAACCGTAGAGCGTATTGTATTTTGTGACCTTCGGGGGTGACAAGGACTACCCCGGCCTCACTTGCCTCTTGTGTGGCGTAAGCTCAGCCAAGAAGTCTGTTGCAGCTTGCCCTTTAACAGATTGTCTCGGTCGATACTGAATATCGAACTGGCTTAGCTCGATGGACCATTTGACCAGTCTTCCTAAGGTCTCGGGTTTATACAGTACATTCTTAAGGGGTTGGTCGGTTAGTACCACTATAGTATGGGCTTGGAAGTAAGGCCTAAGCCTTCGAGCAGCAGTTACCAGAGCAAAAGCCAACAGTTCCATTTTTGGGTAGCGCTGTTCAGCCCCCCGCAGTGCTCGGCTTGTGTAGTAGATAGGTTTTTGTATCCTATCTTCCTCCTTCACTAGGGCCAAACTGACTGCGCCATCTGACACCGCCAAATAAATGTACAGCTCTTCACCTGGCATAGTTCGGCTAAGCAAGGATACTGCCCCAGGTAGGTCTTCAATTGACGAAAATCTTCATCGCATTCATCAGTCCATTCGAATGTCTTTCTTAGCACTTTGAAGAAAGGGAGACACTTGTCTGATGATCTTGAGATAAACCTGTTGAGGGGGTAGCTACTCGGCCAGCTAAGCTTTGGACATCCTTCGTCGTTCATGGGGGTTGCATTTCCATGATGGCTCGGACTTTCTCTGGGTTCGCTTTGATTCCCCTAGCCGACACTATGAATCCGAGAAACTTTCCCGAGGCCACCCCGAATGCCCACTTGGCCGGGTTCAGCTTTATCCGGTATCTGAGTGTGTCAAACGTCTCCTTCAGATCTGCGATGTGGTCGCCTACTAGCCTACTTTTTACCAGCATGTCATCCACGTAGACTTCAACATTGCGTCCGATCTGAGACTTGAACATCAAGTTGACCAGACGTTGGTAGGTCGTTCCTGCATTATTCAATCCGAATGGCATAACTTTGTAACAATATAAACCTCAGTCGGTGATGAAGGTTGTATGCTCTTGGTCATGCTCGGCCATCATAATTTGGTTGTACCCTGAAAAAGCATCCATGAAAGATAATACCTGGTATCCGGCAGTTGAGTTTACCAATTGATCAATGGAAGGGAGCAGGAAGCTATCTTTTGGGCATGATTGATTCAGGTCTAAGAAGTCTACACACATCTTCCACTTCCCATTAGATTTCTTTACCATGACCACATTTTACAGCCACGAGGGGTAATACACTTCCCTGACAAATCGAGCTCTGAGCAGCTTTTCTACCTCTTCAGCCACTGCTTCGTTGCGTTCCGGGGTGGACATTCTCTTCTTTTGTTTGACGGGCCGAGCTCCGGGAGCGATGTTAAGGTGGTGCATTGCCACCGCTAGGTCTATCCCTGGCATATTTACATGCGACCAAACGAACACGTCTGAATTCATGCGTAAGAACTTCTTGAGCTCTTCCTTTTGTGAGAAGGTAGCCGAGGCTCCGATCTTCACTGTTCTATCAAGCTCGGGTTCTCCTATCGTTACTTTTTCCAGCTCGTCGCCCGGTTCTCCCCTTCGGACCTCTTCCTTGTCTCTAACTTCCAGCTCTTCCACCACCAAGGTTTCTTGAGGGCTGCTTTTGAGGGAAGAAACGTAACACTCCCAGGCTGTCCTCTGATTTCCCTTCACTACCCCAGTCCCCTTTTCAGTTGGGAACTTGAGCATGAGGTGGTAGGTCGACGCAACTGCTCTGAATTGGCTCAGGGATACCCACCCTAGTATAACATTATACGCGAAAGGACAATCAACCACTAGGAAACTGACCATCTTAGTCATTTTTCTTGGCTCGGCCCCCAAGGTTACAGGAAGAGTGATAGAGCCGATTGGCTCTACCTGGTCTCTGGTAAATCCAACCAGAGGCGAGTGGCCGGGATGCACTTTATCCTTTCCAATACTCATTTTCTCGAACACTTTCCAATATAGAACATCTACCGAGCTCCCACCATCTATCAGGATCCTATACGTTTGAAAATTGGCCACAATGGCCATGATAACCAGAGGATCGTCATGAGGGTGGCTGAGCTTTGAGGCTTCTTCTTCGCTAAAAACTATCGGCTCGGTCCGGTTTGTCCTCATTTTCTTCTCAGGTTGTTCCGCGACTGCCACTTCAAAACTTCTCATTTCTTCCTTCAGATGCCTTTTCCTGGCTGAAGGTGACTCACTGCCCCTGGCATATCCTCCTGATATGACCCTGATTTCCCCCAATGGCTAGGGATTGTTTTGCTTTCTTTCTGGACTTCTCCTAGGTGTGGTTCTTCGTACCGGGCTACTCTTGCCGGTCTATCCGTCCCTTTATCCGATGACAAACCCACGGTATTTGCCCCTCTTTATGAATTCTTCCACCATTTTCTTCAAATCAAAGCAATCTTCTGTGTTGTGGCCGTGATCTCTGTGGTATAAGCAGTATCTGGTTTTGCTCCTCGAACCCGGCGGTGCTCTCATTTCCTTGGGCCATTTAAATTCAGGGTCATTTTTTATGGCGTAAAGTACTTGTTCCATCCGGGAATTCAAAGAGGTGAACTCAGGTGCTGTGAAACAGCTTCGGCTTCGATGATCTCCCGATCTATCTCTGCGTTCTGCTGTCCGAGGTATTTTTGACCCTTGGTTTTCGGAATGATCATTCGATCGCCTTTTCTCCAACTTAGGGGCCTTTGGCTCGACATCCCTCCTAGCCTTCATAGCATCCTCGCCGTTCATGTACTTTTGTGCTCGGGACATCAGCTCTGCCATGTTCGATGGAGGTTTCTTAGCTAGAGAGAAAGCGAACCTTGTTGGTTTCAGGCAGCTCATGAATGCTGTGAGGGCAACCTTCTCGTCAGCATCCTCAATCTCGAGGATCTCTTGGTTAAATTTGTTCACATACTCTCGAAGAGATTCGTCTCTCTCTTATCTCACTGTCAATAGATGTGATGGCGGTTTCCTTGGTCATTGTCCTCCTATGAAATGAGAGACAAACTGCTTGCTCAATTGCTTGAAGTCTCCTATGGACCCTGGCTTGATGTGATTGTACCAAGCTCTGGCGGGCCCCTTTAATGTTTTTGAAAAGGCTCGGCACTTGATTGCATCCGGAATTGCATGGAGGTGCATCGAGGAGTTGTATACTTCTAGATGATCAACCGGATCATTCGAACCAGTATACGGTTCTATTGCTGGCATTTTGAATCTTGGGGGTAAGGGATAGCTCATTATCTCGGGCATAAATAAGGTGCCTGTCCGGTCAATGGCTCCATCTAAGGCGTCAGGTGCCTTCACCGCCGCCACTGCTCCATCGATCTGAGCTTGCATTATCCTGAGCCTTCGTTCCACGTCATCTTCGATTATTTCGGATCCTTACGTCTGATGGGGAACTGTGTGGCTGCATGTTCCATCGTCGGCTGCAACAGCATCATTACGAAGGGGATCATTTTCTCTTACGACCCCTCTTCCGTTGGAGTGAATCATCCCTCCATTATCCTGACCATTCGGAATTTCCGGATGCGAGGCCACCGGAGGTGGAGCCGGAGCAAGCTGGTTCATTTGTTCCATAACGACTTGCAGGGTTGCCGCCATTGTATTAAATTGTTATTCCATAGCAGTAATCCTGTCATCTCTTTGGTTCTCCATTGTGGACTGGTTCCAACGAGTTTCTATGCCGGATCTGGTTTGGACCATAAAAACGGGAACTATGCCCTTGTTCCCATAGACGGCGCCAACTGATGATGCTGAAATTTCGTGGTCCTCAATCTGGGCCTTCAAGAACTTGATCTGCCGGTAATTGTGAAAATCTATCCACCGTGAACACCGGTGTGGTGCCTGCCAAAGGATCTCCGATGCTTAAGTTAGCACAAGTAGCAAGGTTTTTGTATAGAAAGAGAGAATTATCTTATCTGAGTTTTGGACACAGTTTTTTTGTAAAGCAAGAATGGCTTACCTTTTCTTCAAGTTTCAACATGTATATATACATAAATCCATCGAACCTGCATGAATTCCATGCATGGGGGAACATTCGATCATTCCCTCTTATCCATTCAGGTGATAACACGTGTATTGCCAATCCCAATGTCGATTCTCATGATCAGTTATCAAAACTGATATTAGGCGCGTTGCATGTAAATCACCGGTATCGCGGAACGTGTCGGAATAATGGTTTGCTCACGTTCAACGCAGTTGGTTGGGAGGTCAGGTCTGATAAATCTGACCTAGGGCGATTGGGATGTATTATATTTCCCAGCTGGCCTTGTTCTCACTCGGAAAGTTCCGAGCTTCTCTCATGATCCATCTTGTAAAGATATGACTGAACTGTCGGGGAGTTAAATCGCTAAAGGATCCGATCTCGATCCTAAACTAGAAAGGTCCGACCTCAACCTCGTATTTAAAAGATTCAATCCTCTTCCGGGCCTGAGAGTCAGGCCGAGCCGTGAGAAAACCGAGCCTTGTGGTTCGACCCGAGCATATTTTCACTCTTGAATGGGCCAGAGTTCTACACGATTCATCCGACCTATTGAGCTCGGACAAATTGGATTGATGAGCTTTGGAAATCAATCTTAGGTCATTAAAGTCTTTTCACCCACTCTGAAAACCCTCCTCATCAATATCTATATCTATATAATATTACATAAGGATGTTTTACTGTTCATCACCAACTCATCGAAAACAACAGTCCAGATGTTGCCAACAAAGGTCATCCAATGGTTATAAATACAACAAATATATCTATAAAGGTGTATCTATAAGTCCGGTCAGACTCGACTCTGTACTTTACCCATTTCAATCTACACCCTACCCATTTATTAGAAATAGAACATTGTGTTTGAGTGGTTGCCAGATATGATGATGTCAGAAACACGTGATGGAATCATTTGCTTTCGCTCTCCTTTTTTTTATCTCCCATCTCACTACTACATATACAAAACATATATGTACTGGATCTACCCAAAACCGACAAACAATAGATCCGTAAAGCCGTATGGATAGTATAACTGAACAAAAAAAATATGAATCAAGGCCTCACTGCCGCCACTCACGAAGGGTAAACCCTTTCTCAGGAAGCATTTCACCCAAAGCCGGAAGCATCAGCCCAACGGAAGTGAAAATCCCATCGGTGACGATTGCGCGTACTCAGCATTCGGATCCGAGCCAAAACCGAAGGTTTCATGACCATCCACCGTGTGAGAGACGTTCTGCACGGTCACCTCCTCATAGTCCTCGGTGAATCGTAGCCGCACCGTCGTAGGCGATTGTGCCTACTCAAGTTGACTGGAGGTCCTCATGATGTCATCACCATCGATGCTTTCGCTCTCTAGATCTCTCTCTCTCTCTCTCTCTCTATCTCTCTCTCTCTCTCTCTCTCTCTCGATGTGTAACAAAATTGGAATGGAAGTCTATCCTTGAATAGAATAACGTCGAAGTGAAATAGAGCAAAAACGAATAGCATCGAAGTGAAAAAAGAACAAAAGCGATGCCGTGCTTACGAAATTCTTTACTAAATTTAAATATACATATATTCTTTTACGGGTGTGTTTGGATAAAAAAAATTAATAAAACAGTACAATAAAAAAATAAATATTTAACATAAAAGTAATAAATGATAAAATTTGATTGGAAAAAATTACGAATTTTTTGTAATTTTAGATAAATTTTGGTTTTTTGTTATTGCTTAAAGAGGGCCTATATCACTTTCTTCCTTTAGTTGGGTAAGATACTATTGAA
>QLOD02000029.1:4671949-4684711 GCA_003260245.2 Sideroxylon spinosum | reverse complement strand
AAAGAATAAGAAAGTGTTCAAAATGAGATATACCTATTCTAAACAAGTAAGGGTCAAGGAGGAGAATAAATGTTTCATCAATAATAAGTTAATAACTCGTTATATGTTTATTAATAATTTATGTTCATATCATATTATTCGAGTTTCTTAATTGACCCGCTTCATTGTCATTTATAATTTTGATCCAACGTATTTGCGAAATATAATGATGTAATTGAGTAAAATTGAATAATATGAATAAATCAAATGAAACTAACTTTGTTCAAGTTCAACCTCATTTTTAAGTTAATGAGCTTAGTTTAAGTTTAAACTTTTGTATAAGTTAAGGTTGAATTATTTCATGTTTATAAATAATAATATTTATTTGAAATCCTACCTAGAATGTATATTTTTTAGATCTCTTTAATTTAATGTATCTAACATGGGATTGATAGATATTATTTACTAGTTCGTAATTCATAATACTTTAATGTTATAATATTAAATTAATATAATTTTATCAACAAGATATGAATTTATCAAATTGAATGATTTGATAATTCAATATAGATTTTTTTTATTGTAAAATATAATATTTCAAATTGTAAATTACTAACAAATAAATGGTTCAACCAAAAATTTAATAAATTATAATATAGTTTTTAAAATGGAAAGCACGCTCTACCCTAATATAAGTATACAAATATTTAATCAATATATTGAAGATAAATATTATTTAATTATACATGAGAATAAAATGTGCTTAAATCCTAATCGAATCGAATCAAGCAATGTAAAGATTGAAATCCTTTATTAAACAATTCTATTTTTTTTTTGAATCAATCAATTCGTGTTCAGACATATTTAAAAACAATTTAATTTATTTATAGGTCTCATCAAAATTAATTTGATTCCGAGTTTTTATTAAATTATTTTGAGTTTTATGTTGCATTCATCGGGAAGTAATTCATTTGTATGAGCTTATAATTTTAATCATTTAAAAAAAGTTAAAAGTTAGAGTTATTAAAAGTTATTTTCTTTATATGATTTCAAATCGGAGTCTTAGGTGTTTGGAGGGCAAACAATAATTAAAAAGTTAGAGGAAGCTGAAAAAAATTAGTTAATATTTTTAACTTTTGGTGAGTTTTGGTATGTCTTTAAGAACTTAACTATTAAAAATTATTATTATTATTTTTGTAGGTTTGAAAAAAGAAGATAACTTTTTTTTAGTAACTCAACGCTGAACAACGGATAATTTACTCAACCTTGGTGTGAGATAAAATATTGAAAATCTCTGAAAAATTTTAAAAATTATTTACTTTTTATCCACTGTATAAATTATGAACTCATAACTTATCTTATTTTTTATCATTTTAAACACATCGTGTATGATAAAAGTATGCACCATGAATATTAAATTTGACTAAAAATCTTTAATTTTATCTAATTTCACACTAAAAAACTTTAACTTTATTTAACTTTTATTAAATTTTTTTTCACACCTCTCTCTCAATGAAGAATTTCCAAACAGGCAAATATTCCTTCACCTTCCAGTATGGCCAAACATGATAAGCTGAGGAACTTCTTTGTTTTTTTTTTTTATCAATTTTCTTCTCCTCACTTTTTCTTTAGTTCCCTCTCCGACTTTGAAGCCAACAGAGTTCAGTGTTCACTGATTCTACAAACAGCCATATACCAATTTTTTTCCGCATAAAATCTCCTACCAAAATTTTTGGTCTTTACCTTTCCTTTCCCAATTTTTTTGTTGTTGGACTTTTTGTGTCATAAAATTCTTAACCAATGCTTGTCATTGGACATTGTTTGATTTCAACATGTGCAAAAAGTTTGCCATTCAGAGCTGCTGCTCTGGGAGATTGGGACTTGTTGGTTTAATGCGTTCAGACTACGTACAGCAGTTGTTTTCGTCGCCATTTTTTTGAAGAGAAACCCAAATGATTCTATGGATTTTGTCTTATGGTATTGAAGACTGGTATTTGTAGATCTTCTTTGACACTGTTTGTTTATAAAAGTTAGGTGTTTACATTATGGTCATTAATTAGATTTCAGATAGAAATTTTCTCCAATCCTTTAATACCAGACAAAATAAATTTTGTTATAGTCTGTTCCACATTCAATGTTCTGGTTCTATAGGTCAAATATATTTATAGTTTTTGCATTAAATTTTGTTGGTAGACTCTATGTGTGGTCAAATGGAATAAGTTAGTAGAATCGTACCGACACATGCTCCTTGGCTTATATTTATTTTTGACATCTTTGGTGGAGAAGGGTTGTTAGGTTTGAATTACCTGGGAATTTCTTGTTTTGTTCTTCGAGAAATTTCATGTAAACTTATTAAATTTTCCACGAAACAACTGAAGATATTGTCATGAAAATATCACATGACCTTATTGAGAGTTGCGCAGAAGTTTGATAATAGTTTCTAAGAAAGTATGGAAGCAGGTCTCTGTTTAGTCTACTGATTATATTGAAGAGTAACTTGGGTATTTCGTTTGTGCTATATATTTGATGTAAAACCTGAACCAAGAAAAGCTTCATTGACTTTTCAGATGGAAGAGAAAACACGCCTCGTGGAGGACTAACTGCATGGTCCGTCATTATGCATTTGGGCATTTAAGTTTATGCCTCATAAATTCATAATGGTTGAATCAGTTGACATAAAATCTATGTTACATGAGCTGGGGTATGGATGTCGGATATGAATATGTGTCAAAGGGTCGAATCCAGCAATTCGATTATTCAAAGTACAGGGACACGGGAAAATATTTTATTTTATAGGTTAATGTGGTATTAACAAAGTCCTATTAGAGTATTTCATACATAAAATTTACTATGAGCTATAATTGAATTAGTAAATATGTTTGTATTAATCTTCAATTATTTTGTAACACGTATGCCATACCTTTACGACTTTACCTTAGTATTTTGTTCAAGTGTCAAGTATTTGACATGGGTATTTAGAAGAGTCCGTGTAACATAGCATAAAATTATGCTTTGCTAAGCAGTCTCCAGCTGCCTCTCCACCCTTGGATTTTAACAGAAAATCTTTCCTGAATGCTGATGTATGTGCCAGATAAGAAGGCCTAGATTCAGGGGTTGATTCATAATAAAACAAAGAGAAGAATTGGGAATATTTTCTGTAACCTGGTACTGGTTTGGTGGTGACTTGTCTTCTGGATGTTACTCTTGACACTATTCATTTAACTTAAAATTGTTCTCTAACACTTGTTATAGCCAATGGTGCTTTGGCTTAGTGGTCTCCAGCTGCCTCTCACCATTAGGATTTCAAAAGAAAAAATATTTTCTCGATTACAATTGTACGTTCCTAACTAAGAGGGTTTAGATTCATGGATTAAATTATGCCAATACAAAGAGAAGAAACTAGAAAATTTCTGTAAGTTTTCTACTGATTTATCTTCTGGATTTTAAGGTGACATGCTTGCATTAAATCTATAGGACTTGGGATGGTCCCAATTGCATGAAAATAAGCGAATGATGTTTCTTGTAGTGGTGACATAGTTTTTTCTTTCCGTCCAGTTTCTAGTACAATATAATACTAAGGATTTCAAAGGTGATATGAACTTGTGTTTTGGTCTTTGTGAAAGGTAATATCAAGGAAAGAACCTCAATTAAAGTTCTATGTTTTGTTTGGGCAATAGTGTCACCAAGAGAAGATAAGTAAAAGTCGGAAATTGGGTAGATTCTGTTGAAAATGTACACCTGTGTTAATTTACCCATTTGCGGAAAATTTACATGTCCTTGTTATTTATCCCTCTTTTGGTACATGGATGCATTGGTCCAGCCAATAGTATCAAGAATTAAAACTCTCAATATTGACTGGTGGTGTGAACAAATACAGGTCCCACGTGTGTGCATGATGACTGGAAAATGCAGAAACTTGTTGCATGATATTGTGTTTAATAGTTGAGATGGATCCGGGTTGAGGTGAGGGTGACATAAGCTTCTTGTCAATTCAATGCGGTATGCTACTATATATATACTTGTAGATGTAGAGCATCCTTATTGCAACTCATCCTACATCAGAAAAACAAAAAAGAAAAAAAAGAAAAACCTTTAGAGAAGTGTTACTGCTGCAACAAATTTAACCAAAATATGTTCAAGTGTTCAACTTGCACTTTTAGGGGTTGTCCAATTTTCTTGCAGCCTAGAGCTAGGTAAATGATTCTTGATACAAAAAAAAAATAAACAATTTTTAGTGTGTAAAGATCTTCCGTGTGCATTACCTTACAGATTTCTGTTGTTTATTGTTTTGTAGTTTGATTGTCCGAAAGGAGGAAATTGGTATGTGAGAACCTTCACTTCGATTAAACCTAGTTGTTGTTGGTCTTTATTTAGTTCTTGTAGTTAAGCAAAAGCTAAATGAATGCAGTCACTGGTCGTTGTACAAAGGTTGCCCGCAATTTGCACATGGAAAAGTTGCAAAACAACTATTTGTTTCCTGAGGTTTGTGGTTTCTACGTTTCCCATGCCTACATATTTTGGTCTAGACTATTGTTTCACATTAAATGCTTTTCATGTTTTTCAGTTTCTATTGTTCCCCTTCGCAAACATATCAATGTATGTATATTGTTTTCCAATTTCCTTTGTTTTAACTAATTGTGATTTAATTTGTTAAGGTCACTGATTAAAATTTATACTTGTGTTTTTAGTTTTATGCGCTTGACTATCCTATTCATCGGACAATTTTAATTTTTCTTGATCATATTGATTAATATAGTTGATAATGGTTTTATCTTTTGGGCATGTCTATTGGCTGGGTCAATCCTAAAATTCTGCATTATTATTCTTTAGATTGTTGATTGATAGCCACTTTGCCTTCAAGACTTCTACATAGATACTTGTGGATTTTCATTTGGTGATTATCTCAGTTACCTTACAATATGATTCTCATCAAATTACAGATTTCAGCACGTGAACTTGAACACATTAGGAAGTACCCAAATGAAAAGGTGATAAGCCTTGGGATTGGTGATACAACACACCCTCTACCAGAAATTATAACTCAGGCCATGTCTGATGTAAGTTTTGTTTATTGATCCATGATATTTTCTTTTTATCTGTTACATCTGAACATTTTGATGAAAAAAGTGACCTCTACATTCAACATTTTTTTTTTTTTTTGATGAGTTGACATCTAACTTCAACATATCATGCATCATTTAGATGATACTACTTTTTGTTTTCCTTTAGAACACCTCAAAAACTAATCTTACTGAACTTCATCAGCATAATTTGGTACCATCCCTTTTATAGCTGGTACTGAGTTCATGCACCTCACTAAGCTTTGCCATGCTAGCTTGTAGGAGATATCTAATTGCAGCATCCAAGTGCAGCTGTCATTAGGGTGCAAAAATGTTAAAGGTTGCTAATAGCTTAACTTTGCTGATGACCAAAATGAACAAAAAGAAAAAGAGGTTCCATAAAGGGTTGAATGTCTAAATTGGATACAAATCCATGAGTGGATAACAATTAAAAAGAGTCAGCTATGAAAAATACCAATGAAAGATGCAGGACACACTTGGTGTACCATTGGCGATAGTGATAATTTGCACATCAACAGTCAGATGGATGACAATGGCGCTACATTTATATCATATTGCCACAATTTCTCCATGATGGCCCAGTGTTCCTTTGACATAGGTACCTACTGCTTATGGCGGTCATGATCAAGCGTGGTGTTCATATATTGACCTTTCTCATAAGTAGGCATGGGTTATATGCTCCGGCATTGAGTCCATCTATTTCCTCGTACCTACTTGGGATTCTTTAAATTCTCTCTTTTGGTTGTCTTGTTCTCACCTTATCATCCCTTAGTTGGCAACCTCAGGCACTGTCTGTTGCACACTAGGCCCTCAATTGCACGCAAAAAATGTATATTACATGACATGGTTGCTAATTGATATGTGTTGGGAGTGTTTTGTTGAATAATAATTAGAACTAAATAAGTAAAATAGAGTAGAGAAGAATGAAAGGAGAAATCTTTAATTACAACAAGTCATGTGCGCCATTAGTCATCATCTTATGGGACACCTTTTTTTTTTTTTTTTTTCCACATTGAACTGTTGGTGGATCAAATCGTTGTCTTTATGATTCAAAATTTACACTAAGGGTGATTAGGCATCTTCCATTCTAGTAGAGTTGCTTTAACCAACCATTTTCCAGGCAGATAAGTGAAGACAATCTTGGAAGTGTGCTCAATTCACATGATTTATTTAGCTATTTAATGATTCACTGATATGGCACCAATTAATGCCATTCAACCTTTGTCCTTTCGAATTTCCAACAGGAGCTTTTGTACGAAAACTCAACCTTCCCAAGTTTGTAGAAGGGTGGTCCTTGAGGTCTTATATTGCCATCATTTTCACATAATGTTTGTCTCAGACCATATGAAACCTTGTATGGCACTATTTAAATCATAATAATGGTGTGTCACGGGCTTTAGTGGATTCAGTAGATATACACCTAGTATAAAAAATAAAAGTAAAAAATTAAAGCACAATAACGGTGACTGATGTAGTTAACAATATAGCCAGTGTCTTTTCTCAGATCCTATTACATGAACTCTAGCTAACATCTACTACCCTAAATTGGAAAACATCAACCGGGATCCTATTACATGAGCTCTGCCAATATCTCCTACCCTAAATTGGCAAACATCAATAGGGGAAAAAGGGGCAAAACAGTACGATTTTGCTGCATAAGATTACCCATGCATGTTCTCATGGACAAAGAGGAGCAAAGCTTGTATATGCAATGACCAACTTAATATCTATTGGCTTGAAATGGAAATGAAATCACATGAATTCTGTTTTCAAATGGATGCTCACTGAGTTACCATATTGCAGTTTACAAGTACCCTTTCAACACGTGAAGGTTATAGAGGTTATGGTGCGGAGCAAGGCAACAAGGTAACCTTACCTGATGTTATATTGTCGCTTGTAATCCATTTGCAGCCAGCATCTATTTGCAAAATAAACTTCAGTTAATTTTACAAAGAACCCGAGATAATTGGAATTTTACTTTTTCATTTTGCGTTTACAGTTATTGAAATATTCTTTATTAGGTTGGGGACCATTTGGATATCTGAAGTTGTTAAATATGGCACTTCGATGCTATGGTTGTTTTTCTGCACAGGCAATAAGAAAAGCAATAGCAGAAACATTCTATGGAGATCTAGCAGTTGCAGATGCTGAAGTCTTTGTAACAGATGGTTCACAATGTGATATTTCTCGTGTTCAGGTATTCAAATATGAGAAGGCCACGGCAAGTTTTTGATACACAACTCTGCACGCATGCTTGTGTGTTGTGTCTATCTGCCTTTGTCATGGTAGTGAATTTTAGTGAATCTGGTCTCTAAATTAGAGTGGAGCAACCTGCAATGACTTTAGCCTCTAATAAATCTTCGTTTACCTAGTGGAAATACTCATGTTTCTTTGTTTATATTTTTCAGCTACTTCTGGGACCCAATGTGACAATTGCTGTACAGGATCCGTCCTTTCCGGTGATTTTGCTTACATATTTTTTCCCTTTTCTCTTATTTAATCCATGAATCTAATGTTAGTAACCAGTGATGATAAAACCATTCTTCTGTAAATTGTTGCACAAATGCTATTAATGGCCTTTATCTTTCAATATTTACTGTCTTGCTCTCATAGTTTTGATGGTTAAACTTTAAGTTGAATTATCATCCCAACCTGGTCACTTATGTGAATTTGTTCATCTCATGACTTCAGTATATGTATATTTTTAGAACCAATCCAAATGAGCACCTTTGGCACCAATGGATTTATGATTAATATGTCCCTTGGAACAGGCATATATAGACTCAAGTGTCATCGTAGGTCAGGCTGGAAATTTCCAAGATGAAACAGGGAAGTATCGGAATATTGAGTACATGAAATGTGGACCTCAGAATCACTTCTTTCCTGATTTGTCGAACATCTCAAGAACGGATGTTATCTTTTTCTGCTCTCCAAATAATCCAACTGGTCATGCAGCATCAAGAGAACAATTGGCGCAACTTGTGGAATTTGCCATGGATAATGGATCGATCATTGTATATGACTCTGCCTATGCTGCTTATATCACAGATGAAAGTCCTCGATCCATATATGAAATACCTGGTGCCAGAGAGGTAGATCATTGCCATGGCTGATATTTTATCTAAGCTGTCCCTTGTTCCCCTGCTTCATTATATATTTATGGTAATTTTGTTTTTGCCTTTAGTGCTAAGTCAACTCCCCCCTCCCCCAACTCAAAAAAGAGGAAAACTTTTAGGCTTCTGTTTTTGGGCTAAAAACAATAAAATATTGGACATTAGCTACTCACTATCCTTAGAACTCATAACATGTACTGAAGTTGATAACAATTCCAACTGAAAAGTAGTAGTTGCAAATATTAACCCATTCCACTGCCATTCAGAGCACATTGCTGATTGCACTCCCCCTCAATTTCTCCTCAGGAAAAGGAAAATATCTAGTGTAGTGGCTAAGTTATATTTATTTCATTAGTTTTGTTCTGAACTAATGACACATTAGAATATTGTTTTTTTTTTTTTGAAAGGTACACATTGTTATATTGTTGTCTAACTCAGCTTTGAGTACTTTATAGGTTGCAATTGAAATTGCATCATTCTCCAAAATTGCTGGGTTCACCGGTGTCCGTCTTGGTTGGACTGTGATACCTAACGAGCTCTTATATTCAAATGGGTTTCCAGTCATAAACGATTTCAATCGAATTGTCTGCACCTGCTTTAATGGCGCTTCCAACATTGCTCAGGCTGGTGGTCTGGCATGCCTTTCCCCGGAAGGTTTCAAGGTAAGTTTAACTGCCATTATGCTTAGAAGCAACTTGAAGGAAGAATAACTAATGGTATTGGTATTTATTTTTCGTATTGGGTGTTTAATTCATTCATTTTCGGATTTAAAACGGATCCATTTTGACTTCCTATGTTAACTACAATAGGGAAATCACTTGCAAACAGAAAATTGACCTTTCCAATTTCTGGTGCTCTAGTTAAATTATCATTGACCATAAATCTAATCACTTCTGCTAAATATCTCTTGTCAGGCAATGCTCTCCGTGGTTGACTACTACAAGGAGAATGCTAAAATACTAGTTGACGCTTTAGCTTCGGAGGGCTTAAAGGTTTATGGTGGGGTAAATGCACCTTATCTGTGGGTTCATTTCCCAAGTCGAAGATCATGGGATGTGTTTAATGAGATTCTGGAGAAAAAACATATGATTACAGTTCCAGGGAGTGGGTTTGGTCCCGGTGGTGAAGAATTCATAAGGGTTACTACTTTTGGACACAGAGAAACTATTCTGGAAGCTTCAAGAAGATTTAAGGGGCTTTTTATATAGAAAAAAGCTATATCAAGTCCACAACCTCTCATACCTGTATTAAATAAAAGCAAACATCCGTTATGGGTCAGGCTTGCCCAATTTTGATGTTTTCTATTTGCAATTATTGGTTTGCTACCGCATGAAAAGTATATTTGTGAAATTGAATTAAAATCCTGAATCGTTTAGTTTATCTCGTTTCTCTTGTACAACCTAACAGGTTAAGCTCATTAAACTAAATCTGAGGAACTAATATCAAAATTAATATTAGCCCAGTGACAATTCAATCTAAGCCAATGGATTTTAATCTCACAATTCAAATACATTCATATTTTTTCTTTATTAAAATTTTATGAATGTATTTGAGTCGTTAGATTTCAATCCAATAATCTAGATTGAATTGTTATTGAACTGATATTACATTTAACATTAGTTTTCCCCATTTCGTTAGATTTGCTCTAGCACAAAAAGGTAAGTCACCAAAAAAAAAAAAAAAAGAGCTCTTGCATTGCAAAATTTATAAGAATTGAATGTAAATAATCTTTCTTCTGCTAATTGATTCCAGAATTTGAACCCTTAACCTCAGTCGCAATGGAATTCATACTACTATTACAAAATTTGGGAAGGTCAAACATAACAATCTTCTTTTTGCAAGTAGAGGAGTTAATTCTAGAATTCAAGTGAACTCTTGAACGAACCCCAATCGTCATTGAACTACCTTACTGATAATCCAAGCCTAGACTATCCTTTTAACTGAATGCACAGCCTGATACAAACAAGAATAGCAAGAAACTCAGGATAAAACATTTTTCTATAATCAATAAAAAAAAGCCGATGACAACATACTCGGAACACCTTTCATTTAAGTTTACACAATCCATATGTACTTAATATGCAGCCAATTTCTTCAGCATTGCAGGAAAACGATCAGCAGATGCATCCCTTAAAAATCAACTGACTTGTGAAATACAAGTTCTACAAATCCAAAACATAAAAGGATGGAAACCCTTCATATGTAATATAATTCTAGATATCAAGGATCTGGCAGTTGATCAGTTCCTCAGAACCAGCATGCCTGGTGGCAATGACCCTCCAGGCATTTGTCTCGGCTGCAGCCAAGTTGGGAGAGCCGTCGAAAGGAGTTGATGGGAAGGAACTTAAATCATTTTGTCTTTGAGCCTGCATGACAGAAATGTTATGATTTCCATCTTTGGTGACCACATGAAGCTTACGAAGAAATCCAGCAAGTAGATAAGGAGAATCGGAATCAGTTAAGTCGCGGATGGGCAGATCTCCTGTAACCACTTTCCAAGCATCATCTTCATGATCATATACTTTAATTTTAGCAGTATCCAAAGAACTTGAAGGGTCTAAAGCATACAATTCACCATCGACAATCACACTCAATTTGGTTCCTGTCTGCCTTGCTGGCCAACCCTCTCCCATGCCAGCAGGCATTTCAACCCATGAATTTGTTTCAGGATCGTAAACTTCGCCTCCAACATCAACAAAAAATGGCCAGCAATATAAACTCTGAGGCACATAGAGTTTCCCCCGGTATGGGGTCATTCCAGTGGCAATTGGCTTAAGCAAATCAGCCAGAAATGCTCTTGGCAGTAACTGAGCTTTTGAAAATGGCATGCTTGGTACTTCGGACCACAAGCCAGTGCGAGGATCAAATACTTCAGCAGACTGAAGAGGGGTCAGTCCTCCACGGCCCCTAGTAACCCCGCCAACAACATAAAGCTTTTGGTCTAAAACACCAGTCTTACAATAAGCTCTACCTACCGACATGGGACTAACTTCACTCCACCTGTTTAGAACTGGATCATAATGCCAGACACAGCTCATGGCCGATGCTCTAGAAAACCCCCCTAGCACATAGATGCAGCCATCAATAGCCCCAACAGCACAGCCACAGAAGGGCATTCGATCCAATGGGTCCTTCCTCCCAAGCCAGCCCCTTATGACATCTGCAATTCTCATACTGGATGCCGCCATATTCCACATCCGAAAGCCTGATAGGCCCCTTTTGGATCCTTCTTCTCCAGCAACATTGGGCATCACAGGCAGCCTTTGCCATTTCCTTGACAGTGGATCCAATGCACGCCATGTAAGCTTATCATTTTCCATCTTTGTCAAAATATAGAGCCATTCTTCCGTCGTTCCAAGTTCTTTTCTGACCTTATAAAGTTCAGGACTCAATATGGCAGCTTTCCAGCTCTGTGAGACTAATTTTACACCCAAGTAGTAAATTCTAGGAAGTCTGGCAAGAATCTGGATTGATATCTCATCAGGAAGACTGGGAATTAGTCGCGGGTTCTCCTCATAAAAGCTTGAAGATGTCCTCCTCCTTTTGCTGGTTTCACCCTGTGGAACATCATAGAACTCACTATTTTTTGGTCTACTACTCAATAAAGCCCCCATCAGACTATGCCCTGCCACTTCCAATCCAGAATAGAAACAAAAGAATCCGCCTTGGAAGTCAATCCTTCTTGTTTTAGACCAGGTTCATGCGCTACAAAACCATCTCATTTCTATTTTTAGTCGCCAACGATAAAGCTGAGCTCACAACAGCAAGGAAAGGGTGTGAGAACTCGTAGTGATATTGCAATGGAAACATCAACTAGATTTATACAATTATAACACAATGACTGAAAAATCATATATATTCAAAACTATAAATAAATAAATAAATAACTAGTATACCACAGGCATAACATCAAACCATCCTTTATGCGCAAGAGATTGAAAGAAAAAAATAGATCCCTGTTAAATTTAAGGGTTTCTTTCACCTACACCCTAGTGATTTTGGCTTTTGACACTTAGACCCCATAGGTTTTATAAATGTGCACCTAGATCCTTCAAGATTTATATTACTTTTATTCAGACCCCTCTGTTAGATTTTCTATCGAAAAGGCAACATTTGATCAATTCAATGATATGAAATTACCTTTATACCATTAATATTAATAAAAAAAATTCATATTATGACATTGGGTATCTTCACCCCCCCAATATAAAAATTACATTATAATTAATTTATTAGATTTTTTGTGAACCGTTTCGATATTAATACTTTAAATTATTATACTTCACATTAATATTTTAAATGTATATTATATATAAATTAGTAATTATAGATATATATAAATTATCATTACTTTTTTCTATTAATAGTATAATACACTAAACATGGAAATAAAAATTACATAATAATTAATTTATTAATGTTTTTTTTGTGAAACTTATATTAGTACTTCCAATCATTATACTTCAAAATAATATTTTAAATTTAAATTATATAAATTAGTAATTACACAATTATAGAAGTTATCATGACTTTTTCTATTAATATTCTAATAAACTAAACATAGAAAAGAGAAAATTTCAGTTTCTTCT
>QLOD02000029.1:4626575-4638922 GCA_003260245.2 Sideroxylon spinosum | reverse complement strand
GCATGATAGTGAGTTTTGAGTGTGGGCATGTGTGTACACCTGTGGGGTTATCCGGGTTTGAAGCTGGCTTTTTTGAGCGAGAGATATTTCAAGCCTTCAAAATTTAAAAATTTACCGTTTTAATAGTAAAATAACTTAGGATAATTTTTATTTATTTATTTATTTATTTTTTAGAATCATTGGTTGATTAATTTTTGGATTCTTACCTTGCAATAACTCGAATTAATGATAATTAGATAATAAATTTAATACTAAATCAATTAAATTATCCCTTAAAATTATCGAAATAATTTTAATATGAACCGAGATATAAAATGAGTGATTGAATTATTAATTTGTAAGGCTTATTTCATCATATATTCTATAAAATATGAGCTAGAAATATGGAGTTTATTTTAAATTTATATTCTTCAAGATGAGAAGATGCAATTTTATAGAGTATGGTATTGCATATTACTTTTAGCTAGGTTTATTTTACGTTAAGATATAAATACACAGTTTCTATTAAATCACTTTTTTTATCTTTTTTTTTTTAAATTTAATAATCAAATATAAAAAAATAATTTTATATTATATAATCTTATATATTATTATATGATATTAATAGTAATTTCAATTTTAATAAAATAAATTAGTTTAATAATAAATTACTATTTGAATTATAATTAATTTAATTTTAATAAAATAAATACTTTTACATGTAATTATCATTTATTAAAAATAATTTTAGTTTAATAAAATAAATCATTTTGACTATAAATTATTATTTTAATTTTAACAAAATAAATCATTGTAATAATTTATTATTTAGTAAAAATAATTTTATTTTAATAAAATATTTGAATAAAATAATTCAATTTGTTGCAAAAAAAATAGAGAAGGTATTAAAATTTACAAAATATGTATTAAAAAATGAGAGTGAAAAATATAATTTTTCTATTTAAGTTTTTACTTTTTTAATAAAAAAGTAAAAATAAATTTATCAAATACGTTTTTGCAACTAATTTTTCAAAATTATTAAATATAAACATAAAAATAATAAATATAAATGTCACCAAATAGTGTTTTATTAACAAAAAATTAAAAAACATAAACGTAACAAACGATTATCTTATTGTTTATGTTTAGTATTTTTGTATTTAAGTTTGCAAGTTTTGTTAAAGATTAATAATAAAACGTGTTTGGTAAATTTATTTTTATTTTATTAAACTTGTTTTTGAAGAAGAAAAACAAAAAACAAAAAACAAAAAAAACAAGGGAGATTTTTTTTTTTATATCTCAGGATGTCCGGATCAGTTTGCGCGCACCTCGACTAATCACTGAGGGCCCTGAAGTTAACGACCGGATAAATCCTTCAGTGGTCACGGTATCAGTGGCAAGCGGGTTTCGAACCTGAAACCACAGAGAGAGCAAACCCCTTGGTCCTAGATCAATTTTCACTAAACCACCTACCGTGGTTAGGGGGAGTTATGATGTTATGTTAACGCACTTTAAAAGCCAATAGCAATTTGCATGCATTGAATGCGACACCAATAATCATCATCAGGGGAACTTTAGGACCCAAGATTGAGGCAACATTTTCGGATATCTCCACATAAAATATTTGAATATATTTAATAGACATTAAGAACTTTACAACTCTGGACATGAATGATTAGCCCCACCTATGCTTCCCCAACCTATTTATTTGGTGGGCTCCCTACCCAACTCCCTTTTTTTTTTTTTTTTCCCCACTTTATAATTTAAGCTGGGCAGCTTGACTTAATGGCCACTGCCCTTATCAAAATGGTCATTCAAATGTCCCACAGCTAACAGTTTAATGTCTCATTCTATGATATCTCAGAAAATAGTATATTACAAATAACTCCAATTCATGATCTTTTCATAGAGTGAGTGGGTGACAGAGTGAAAAACGAGTTTAATTTTAATTTATTCGAATTTGATTTAAATTATTTATTTTGAATTCAATTTCGAGGTTGAGTTCCGTTCAATTTCTAAATTAATTGATTTACTTATTTTTTATTTTTACATATTTAAATAAATACGATTTTATTTGATTTATTTTTCTGTTTTCGATTTTCTATTTTTAATTAATTTTCTATTATACTGTTGAAAACAAAGAAAATAGTTCAAAAGCATTTAATCACTCGTATTTTCAAAATTTGTTTTAGAAAACATAAAATGAGTTTATACATGAAATGAAAAATGACAAAAAGTGACTTTGAGCATTCTCAATCCAAAATAAGGAAAATCTTAAAATAAGAAAAATCAAGCATTTTCTGTTTCTTTGTTTTAAGACTTTTAACACATAAAACGAAAGCAAAACAAAAAAAAAACAAAAAAAAAGATAAATTACACTTACACCCCCTAAACATTTACGTAATTACACATGGACCCCTCGACATTTCATATTTATAGAAATCTCCCTTATTTTGAAATGTTTGTATGCCTGACCCCCTTTCGTTACTAATTCATATGATGTCGTTAAATCTGGTGGCGTAAAGTCACATATACTCCTTATAGTGATAAACAGGTATTCAACCTTCAATGGTTAAAAGCTTTGTAAACCACGGTTCATGTTTCACTGAAGAAACCCATATCTCCCCCATCCATCTCCACCAACCAAGGTTTCTCTGAAACGACGAAGTTCATGATCGATCTTCATGTTAGTAAAACACTTATCAATTGATCATCATCATCGATTTTATGCTTCGATCGTCATTAACCGTATGCTTCAATCATCATCAATCGTACGTAGATATGTATTTCCCTGACAGCCATATGTTCCTTCCGATTTAGGGTTAGGTTTTCTGTTACTGCTTGAACACTGATTTAATGTTTGTTTCTTTTACTCCTTTGTATGAACAGACCATCGTCTTGTCCCTTCTCGTTGTTCTTGAAACGGTTAGGGTTAGGATTTGCGGCTATAGGTATCTTTTTTGTAGACTTTACATCCTTTACGATTTGGGTTTAGGGCTTCTTTTACTGCTATTTTAGGGAATTTTTGGTATTTTAGGGAATTTCTTTTACTGGTATTGTAGTTTAGTTTTTAGTTTGTTTTTGGATCTAATTATAATTCTAAGTTGAATATTTTTGTAATTTTAGTATGTATAAATTATATAAAATTTATTATGAATATTAATATTATAAAAACCATATTCATAAGACGTTGCCAATTTTAGGATTTGCGACTACATGTACTTTTTTTGTAGACTCTACATCCTTTACGATTTGGGTTTAAGGCTTCTTTTACTGTTATTTTAGGGAATTTCTGGTATTTTAGGGAATCTTTTAACTGGTATTGTAGTTTAGTTTTTAATCTGTTTTTGGATTTAATTGTAAATCTAAGATGAAATTTTTTATAATTTTACTTGTTTGATTTGGTTTTAATAATAGTAAATGAACTTTTGTATTACAAGACTTACAAAGTTTAATTGCTCAATTGAACTTGTGTATGGTAAACCATTTCCAAAGGAAACCAGACTCGTGCCCTTTCATGGTCTGTTTGGTGTAACGAACTTGGATGCCTGCAATGGAAGATGTTTTCCATACTCGAGTTTGATTTAGTTGTTGATTTTTGTTATGTTAATGTGTTAGCTATTGCATGATGTTCACGCTGTTTATATACTGCACTACTGTTTAATCATGCTACGTCGATTGATTACTATATGTTTTGTTCACTATTTACTCTCATAATCTTTTGATAGGTAACAAATGGCTCCGTCTTTTACACATTATGATTTATGATTTATGATTTATCAGTGCACTACGGAGATTCTTAATTGCTAAATTGAAATTGTTTATGGGAAACCATTTCCAAGAGAAACCAGACTCGTGCCCTTTCATGGTCTGTTTGGTGTAAGGAATTTGAATGCCTATAGTGGCAGGTGTTTTCCATACTCGAGTTTGATTTAGTTGCTAATTTTTGTTGTGTTAATGTGTTCGCTATTGAATGATGTTCACGCTGCTTATATACTGTACTACTATTTAATCATGCTATATTGATTGATTACCATATGTTTTTTTCACTATTTACTCTCATAATCTTTTGATAGGTAACAAATGGCTCGGTCTTTTACACATTATGATTTATCAGTGAACTATGGAGATTCTGTATTTACAATTAGGAATCTTGATCCTGATCAATACTCTAGGCTAGATCTTATTGATGACATATGGGAGTATGCATTACATGATGTTCCTCCATCTGTCGGACTTTCTGTGAATGTGTACTATAAAGTGGGGTAGAATGTAGTGGGGTAAACCTGCTGAACCAACTACATATTTGTTACTTGAGGCAGCTTATGATAGTGACCCTATATCTGATAATGGGGCAGAATGTTGTGGAGTACCAATGCATGAGTAGTGGTGTTCTTATGCCTCAGGCTGGAGCAGAATGCACTGGAATCCCTACACCTCAAGCTGGGGTAGAGGCTGGGATGGAATGTAGTGATGTTCCTATGCCTCAGGCAATAGCAGAATGCACTGGTATCCCTACACCTCAGGCTAGGGCAGAACGTAGTGGAGTCCCTGCTCCTGAGACTGTGTTAGATTGTGGAGACTTCCCTGCATTTGAATCTGAGGATGAGTCATTTTTTTCCGATAATGGTATTGATGAGAGTCTTGAGTCTGAGGATGAAGTGAGTCTCGATAGTGAGCATGAGGCTGAGGAAAATTTGGTGGAGAGTGCCTGGAAGAAGACATTTAAAATGATCACATGGAGGCTTATGGCTCTGGTGATTCAGATAGCGTTGCTACAGATTCAAAGTAGGAGTAGTTTATGTTGACAAACCAAACGAGAAGATTAAACTGGAAAAGGTACTGATGTTTGACGATGTTAACTACTTTAGAGAGATGCTGAGAGATTATTTCATTCAAGAGGGATTTAAGCTCATTAGAGACAAAAATAAGAGAACGAGAGTCACTGCCTATTGTGGAAGCGATGGTTGCAAATGGCGAATTCATGCATCATCATGGGTGATGGCATTACATACCAAATTAAGTCAATTTTCCCAACACACAACTGTGTTGCAAACCCTAAGAATTCTGAGGCCACATCAGTATGGATTGCTAAGAAAATGAGTGAGAGGTTAAGGGAAAATCCTGCTATGACATTGGGAGGCATGAAAGCTGAACTGCACACGAAGTTTGGGATTGAGTATAGTTGGATGCAATTATATAGAGCCAGGAAAAAAGCTATGGATAAACTAGAGGGAAGCTTTAAAAATGGCTACACAAAGCTCCCTTTGTATGCAATTGAGATATGACGGACAATTCCAGAAAGTATGGTAAAAATACAGTACGAGAGACTTGTAGGTGAGCCAAATCCTTTCTTCTTCAGGATATTTATCAACTATGAGGCAGTTATGACAGGATTGAGAAAATGTTGCAGGCCTTTTATTGGTTTAGATGGGTGCCACTTGAAAGGTCCATATGGTGGGGTTTTATTAGCAACAATTGCACTCGATGAGGATGAAGGAATATTTCCTGTTGCTTTTGGGGTAGCTGAGGCTGAAAATAAAGAGAGCTGGAGTTTTTTCATGGATAATCTGCAGACTTGCATTGTGACTGACAAGCCATGGACATTTATGTCAAATGGCCAGAAAGTATGTAAATTATTCTGTTGTAGTTAAACTAACTTATTTTTTACTTCAAATGTGACTGTTTCATTCATGTTTCATTTTGCTTTACTCTATTTCATTCTGCTTTTAATTATTCATGTGCAGCCCAGTTAAGCCAATATTCTGCTATAAAGTTATCATGCTCTATATTGTTTGCTTCAACTTTTTTTGTTTGATGCTATTATGGTCAAAGATTGTGGTTGACACTGGTCTGTTTGATGTTGCAGTTGCTAGTCTGTCAATTATTCATGTGAAGCCTAGCTACGCAACTATTTTGTTACAAAGTTATCATGTTCTGTATTGTTTGCTTCAAGTTTTTTTGTTTAATGCTACTATGGTCAAAGATTGTGGTTGACACTAGTCAATTTGATGTTGTCATTGCTAGTTTGTCAATTATTCGTGTGCAGCCCAACTACACAACTATTCTGTTGCAAAGTTATCATGCTCTGTATTGTTATGTAATTATATATTATAAAGTGATACTGTAGCATGTATATTCTGTTATTATGTTTAGTTATTTGTTCCTTGCATGAATTGGTTGATTATAATGAAGTTTCTATTCCAATTGCTGTTTTTCTATTGTTATTGTATGTGTACTAAATGTTGCAAGCAATTTCATGTTAAGGGAATTGAAAATGTAATTCGTGAATTTTTCCCGGGTGCAATACAAAGACGGTGTATGAGGCATCTATATAGCAATTTCAAACAATCTCATCCTGGGGTCCAATTAAGGAGGCTCTTCTGGGTAGCTGCAAGGGCATGCAATGCAACGGAGTTTAAGAGGGCAATGGAACTTATTAAAACTACACGCCCGGCTGCCCATGAATGGATGATGAAAGTTCTGTTGGATTTGTGGGCCAAACATAAATTTAATCCTGTTATGAAGGTAGATCACCTTACCAATAACTTCACCGAGTCATCTAATAACTGGGTGGGTAACTTGCACACTAAACCAATTCTAACTTTGCTTGATGGAATAAGAAGTAAGATGATGGGAAAAATTCATGATAGGTTCCAGCAAGCTATTACATGGAAGGGTGTAGTCACTAAAAATACGAGGACTAAGTTGGACAGCATCAGTCAAGAGAATCAGAAATGCAATGTGTTAAATGCTGGTGGAGATGAGTATGAGGTGCTAGATAAACAGACAAGATATGTTGTATACGTCGATAGGAAAACTTGTTCTTGTGGACGTTGGGACATAACCGGCTTACCTTGTAGACATAGGGCAGCATGTTTACTGTCCAGGAGGATGTGCTTGGAGAATTTTTGTGATCCTTTTTTTAGCAAAGCTAAGTGTAAAGATACTTATGAAAGGATTATTCATCCTATCCTCGATGAAACAATGTGAGAGGGCGAGGTGGAAGGGGATCCGATTCAACCTCCCAAACTAAGAAGACTTCCAGGCCAGCCAAACAGAAGAAGAGAAGAGGATGAGTCTACTGCTGGCACAAGCAAATCAAGAAAATGGCACAGTATAACTTGTAAGAAATGTGGGTAGATTGGTCATAATAGCAGGACATGTCAGAGAGCCCCTGTCAAAGTAAGAAAATATCTACTCATTGTGTATCTGTGATTTATTTAAATTTATTTCAGTTTATGTATTTTTATTTAATGATATTAAATGTTGACAAATTTGCATTTATTTGTTTACAGAAGCGAAAAGGTGCCACTGAATGTGTAGCAGACCAACAAAACAAAGGCCGCATTTAACTCCACAGGTTGTAGGAAGTCAGTGTTCTGCGGCAATATCAGTACCAGCAAGTCAATTAGAATCTTCAGTAGCAACACCTCCATCACATCCTTCGCAAGCTTCATCATCACCTCCTCAGCAGCACCACCGACAGCAATCCTCAGCAGCACCTCCACAGACAGTAAGACTCGTTTATTCTTTTTCCTAATATTATTTTGCTATAGATGGACAGACTTTTTAATAATAGTAATAGCCATTTTTTGACACCACCAGAAGCAATTGTATTTCTTTTCACTATATGGACCAGCAATAGCATTTCTCTTTTTGGTGTATATGGGCATGAATTGTATATGAAAGGGATGAGATGGCGAGAATAGGAGCCCACTTAAATTTTTTGTTTAGTGGGATTGACATAGATGTATATGGGAATGATAGGTACTTGAAATCAATGGTTAATGTTATGCAACTTACTAAGTTTTGCAGCTTATGTATTGTTTCTGAAACTGAACAGAATTGATTGTGATGTTGGCATTAGCTACCTTTATTACAAGATTACATGTATGAAGTGTGATATCTGTGTGTTGTAATTAAATGGGAATGTAATAGGGAGTTTATATACAGGTGTGTTAGTTGTTGAATGTGATATATATCTGTTGTAATTGAATAGAAATGTATTAGGCAGTTGATATACAGGTGTGCTATTTGTTGAATGGTTTAGGAAAATGAGCAAAATTTGGCCTATTCTTCTCTATTTGAAACCGAAAACATTGTGCAAATAGTGGAAGGTGCATAGGGACAATATTGTATACTCAAGTAGATATCCCAGTATTTTTATGAAATCCTTTTGATAGAGAATAAAATAATAAACGTACATACAATTTGGATATCATTGACAGATTGGTTTCTCAAAGGCATGTCTGGATCTAGTATTTAACTCTGGGAAACAAAATGCAGGATACCTCTTTTTCCATTTTTGTTTGTTTGGATTAAGAAAGATATTAAAAAAAAATGTGGAAGGCATTTGTCAGACAAAATAATTTTTATTTGATTAGCCATAAAACAATGAACTATGTACAAATAATTCCATTTAATTTCCATTTTCCTTGGGATATCTTAGATCAAAACATGACATAGAGGACTATTATAATAAAGAATCAGATTTATGAAATTTGTGAAAATTCCATATCAATGGTTCAAAGACAGAGCTTTAAAAGAATCCTAAACAGTATAAACATTTTATCAACAAGAGCACTATAATCACAAATAGGACCTAGAAAGAGAGCTCACAAACCAAATTAAGCCAAACTAAACCATTTATTAAACAGCACACCCTTCATTCATTGCGTTAAGCACAATTTTGTTAGTTGAAATGTAGGTAAGCTTTCTTCTTAACATTTACAACAACTAAAGTCATGAATTGTTATCAACACGAATCACCAATTTTAACCAAAATAGGGAGTGCCAACTCACGCCCAAGACCCGATAATGGCATTTTTCTGTGCAATATTGCAATGCATTAAGAGGATCAATAACAGGTACAGTTTGAAATTTATAATACAAAACAACCGAGTTTCATTAACTATTTACTAGAGGATCAAAATCATTATACAAAACAACTAT
The DNA here is from genome assembly GCA_003260245.2 of Sideroxylon spinosum. Classification (NCBI taxonomy): domain Eukaryota; kingdom Viridiplantae; phylum Streptophyta; class Magnoliopsida; order Ericales; family Sapotaceae; genus Sideroxylon; species Sideroxylon spinosum. Next base: position 4,629,988 of record QLOD02000029.1, on the reverse strand, counting down.
TTATCATAAATTCATGTTAGAGACAACTGTTTACAACAATAGCCTTTCAAACTAATTATCAAAGTATTTTTGCCAATATCACAACCAACACAATGAACACCATTCCTGTGACAATTACATTTGACAATAAGCAAAGTTTTAAAACTCCTTGGTTAGCTTCCAAATTCTGAAGTCTTGCATGAATTTCCCTAAATTCGTGAGGCATAGTTTCATTGGCTTCACTTAGTTGCTTGACTTTTCTGATTTCATCCATGGGTAGAGCAGTGCACCAGGCAAAGTAGTTACATTCTCTCGTAGCACACAAAAATAAAGCTTCCCAGGATTGTTTACCGACTCTGATATGGCAATAGCCGCTTTTTTCCCACATTTACACTGCCTATTACGATACCTCAATCCAAGGTTGCTACATCTACTGTTGTTTGTTGACATCTTATTATCATATAAAAGAAAAAAATTCAGACAAAAGAGGTATATAATTTATGCTAATTACAAAAAAATGCTAATAACTGCACAGCATAGTGGCTCCAAGGATGGAAAAAAATGAAAGAAAAATAAGAACCAAAGACATAAAAAAAATTAGTTTATTATCACGTTGTAGTAAGGACAGAGATACTGTTTTTTTACCTTTTCATATCTTAGTTGAAATGTCAAGGAAAAAGCAATGTTAACGGCTAGTAGGTTTTGCTATGTTGAGGCAATCCCAAATTCAAAGTTGTTTGCATTAGCAAGGTCACTAGTGAGTTTTGACTTTTAATCCTAAAAATTATTTCAATTATACAGAAACTAAGTACATGCCACCACTGTTATATTAATCAGACAAAGACCTCCAAACATAAACTCTCCAAATGAAAGTTAACCCAACTTTTTCTCTTTCGATACTTTCATATAATTTTTTCTCTTTCGATACAAAAAAAATCAAGGGTAAGTTAACCCATCTTTCAATTTTTCTTTTCAAACAGAAAAATACCAAATGTAAGTTAACCCAACTTCAATTTTTTTTTCCGATAGACAAAAATACCAAATGGTAGCTAAAATCTAACAAAAATGGAGAACTCTTACCATACCTTCCATATAATGAACGTTGTTAAAAAAAAAATAAAGCACCCTAACGATGAAGCGTAAAGAGAAATTGGGCACAGAAAGAACTGACCGAGGCAAATGACGAACAAAATCAATGGACTTTTGGTTTTCTTCTTATTCCATCATTTGGAAGACTTTGATTTTCTTTTTATTCCATCGTCATTCCAGATCTAGTTCCCTTCTCTTCGTCTGTCGGCTTCATCGCAGATTGAGGAGAAAGAGATGGGATTAAATGTGATTGAATTGATAAACGTTTCAATTAAAAGGTTTTTTAGTCCTTTCACATATGTTCAAAGGTTAGAAAATGGTAGAAACGATATTTTCAAAACACCTTATGGCTACTACCAACATTTTTTGCTAAAATCTTAACGGCGGCTAGACGGAAGGTGGGTCAGGCATACAAACATTTCAAAATAAAGGAGGTTCATGTAAATATGAAATGTCGAGGGGGTCCCTGTGTTATTACGAAAATGTTGAGGAGGTGTATGTGTAATTTACCCAAAAAACAAATCAAATAACACCTAATTTTTGAATTGAATCCTAATTCGAACCACCTTAAATGATTCGAAAAACTCGACACTGACTGGGACAAAGTTATTAATAAGCTTTCCAATGAGTTTTTGTGGCCTGTGCATCGAATATGTAATTTTTAGCAGGTTAATTTGCACTTTGGTTGTCCCAATAAGATGCAGCAAACTACATTAAAATTAAAACAAATTGAAGCAAAAATATTTTCTCACCCTTGTCCACTGGTAGCTAACTCATTGGAGTAAGAATTTTTAAGAACATTTGGAATTAACATGAAAAAATTAATGATAGTGTTGGTACAAAAAATATAAATGACACGTGGTTAAATTCTCGCGTTCAATGCTTGAATGTGTAAGCGCTCAGGGAAAGCATTTCCTACCGGACGAAACGTTAGGGATAGACCCCACTATTCGAATGATTGCATTTATTTATTTCTGAACGTAAATAATCTTGAGTGATGGACTTAGTTTATTTATTACTACCTAGTTACATTCGGTAAAACTCCAACCTTACAAGTTATAGACAGATGGGAGCTTACACAGTGCCTAAAGGTTGCATCACACAAACATACATTTAATGTTACATGATGGGCATTTAATACCCCAGCACACCACCACAGTATAGGACTTTCCCTAAGAAGAAAGCAATGATGGTTTTCTTCCAACTATCTCTCGTAAATTTATTCTGGCGTTCAGACTATAAATAGCACACGTATCACCAAATTCAGGTATGCTCATTATTATTCACGAAGTGCCACCAATTTATTTTCTAAATCTCTCAAGCCATTTTTTACTTTACCATCGGAGGGGTTGTGGTCTGAAAATCTCCTCGACCTTCTCTCTTAACTTTTTTTTTTTAGGCTTAAGCAACCTTCATCTCGTGGATGTGTTGAGCACACTTGGTAACATTCTTTATTGCTGAACAGATAGTTCTTTATCTTTTGAATTGTTTTGTCAAGGGTTTTCCCATGTAGTTTAATTCCGTTGAATTTTTGTGAATAGTATCCCTATATCATGACTCTTTGACATGTGTTGTCTGATTTTAAAATTTTTCAAATTAACCCATCTTTTAACACCTTTAGTGAATGCCTAGATGTACAAATTTGAAACTACTATTTTTGCCTATTAATTTACCAGTCACAAATATAAATTTAACAATTAGAATTAATTATGGAGATAAAATGACATAATATAACTAATATCATATGATAATATATGGTATTAGATATAATATTATTTTTTTAGTGTTAAATTGATGGGATACGAGATAAAATAAAAGATGTGACTTTGACCTAAGATGAATTTTAGTAGAAAATTAATCTAAACATTAAATATACAACTAACCATCTCCCACCCCCAAAAAATAAAAATAGAAAAAAATAACACACATGTGGTGCGTTCTAATCGTTATTAGGCTAAAATAAACACCAGCAAAATACCAGACCAGATGCGAGTCTATTAACTTCAACATGAAGGTGAGACTAATTAACAAATCATAAACCCCTCTATTTCGTATTATCTCATATTGATGGATTAAAAGATGAAAAAAAAAATTAAAATTAAAATTAAAGTTAAAACAAAAACAAACATAACCCATATGATTTGAATGATTGAGGGGTGTCGGCTGGGAGAGGGTGGGAGGGTATGATTGGATTAGCTGTTAAATATATTCATATATATATATATATATATTCCTTTGGCGTGAGATGCAAAGGGCCCCCCAAGAGATATCATCGATCCATGCCCATAGGGAATCAAATTTTTCGGTGGAATTGAATTCCCTTATTAATCTGCAGTGTGAAAAGG